>CM043698.1:126507500-126585000 GCA_023935145.1 Bretschneidera sinensis | reverse complement strand
CCGTTCTAAAGGCATATCTAGAGAAAGAGGTTCAAGTAATAGTAGCTCGAAATTCCGATTTAAGTTCAGAAATAAAAATGTGACCTATCATTATTGTAAGAAAAATGGACATTACAAGTCTTGGTGTTGGAATTTGAAAAAGAAAATTCAAGAAGAAAACAATCAGAATCAAGATCAAAATCGATATCATAATTAGAATCGGGATTGAGATAGGGATTGAAAAAAGGAGATAAGGATTGAAAAAAGAAACAACATGTCATTATTATAAGAAAGAGGTTAAGGTAATAGTAGCCAGAAATTCTGATCTAAGTCTAGAAATAAGAATGTGACCTGCCATTATTGTAATAAAAATGGACATTACAAGTCTAAGTGTTGGAATTTGAAAAAGAAAATTCAAGAAGAAAACAATCAGAATCAAAGTCAAAATCAAGGTCAGAATCAAAATCAGGATAAGGATAGGGATCGAAAAAAGAAACAACCTGAAGCTAATGTTATTGAAGAAGACTCTAATGACTATGATCGTGTTCTTGCTGTCAGTGGTAACAGGTTATTTATGTCTGGTTGGATTATGAATTATGTTTATTCCTACCATATTTGCCGAAATAAGGATTGGTTTTAAAAATATGAGCCTTATGACTGAGTTGTATTACTGGGTGATGACGCGGCTCCAAAATTTACTAATATAGGAACTGTTCAAATCAGAATGCACGACGATGTACTAAGAACCTTGGTAGAATTTAGATATATTCCTGTCTTCAAGAAGAATTGATTTCTCTGAGTACTCTTGATGTCAAAAGGTACAAGTATTTATCTAAAGGTGGAGTTATGAAAGTTAGTAGAGATGCTCTGGTTGTCATGAAAGCAAAGATTACGTCACCAAGTTTGTATGTTCTGCATGGTACTACCGTTACTAGTTCAACAACTGCTTCTACTATGTCAAATTTTGAGGTTACAAAATTGTGGCATATGAGTGAAAAGGGACTAACTTTGTTGAGAAAAATAAGTTTCCTATGTGGACAAAATACAAGTAAAATAAAATTCCATGAGCATTGCGTTTTTGAAAAACAGAATAGAGTTAGCTTCAGTATAGTGATTCATAGAACCAAGGGTGTTGTGGATTATATTCACTTTGAACTTTGGAGACCCTCGTGTGTTTCATCTAAGGGTGGTGCTAGGTATATGCTTACTTTCATTGATGACTTCTCAAGAAAATCTTTGGTGTATATGTTGAAAACTAAGGAGGAGGCATTCAAACATTTTAAACAGTAGAGAACCATGATTGAGAAACAAATAGGGAAGCAGATTAAAAGGCTAAGGATAAATAATGGTTTAGAATTTTGTTCAAATGAGTTTTATGACTATTGTAAAGATAAGAGTATTGTTAGACATAAGATAATAAGAGGTACACCTTAGCAAAATGGGGTTGTTGAGCGAATGAACATAACTCTTTTGGAGAGAGCTCGTTATATGCTCTCAAATGCTGATTTGACTAAGGAATTTCGGGTAAAGGCAATGTTTATTGCTTGTTATTTGGTGAATTGATCTCCTGTTACAAGTATAGAGTTTAAAACCTCATATAAGGTATGGACTGGTAACCCTCCTGATTATTCTATGGTAAAACTATTTGGATGTCCTACATATGCGTATGTTAATGATGGAAAATTATAGCATGTAGCTAAAAAGTGCATTGTTCTTGGTTATGTTGTTAGTGTGAAAGGATATAAATTATGGTGTCATGATCTTAAGTCACCTAAATTTCTCATTAGTCGTGATGTTACTTTTAATGAATCTGATATGCTTAACCCGAAAAAAATAAGAGTATGTTGCTTGTGATTTTGAACAGAGTAAGAGTATCACACAATATGTGGAGTTAGAAAGTTTTGATTCAGATCCTTTGTAGAACATTTCCACATAGCTTGTTTATGAAAATAGTGAGAATTTGGGTGAAGAACAGACTCAACAGACTCAAGATGAATCTTACAACATTGCCAAACATAGACCGAGAAAAGAGACTAGACTACCATTGAGGTATAGTAATATTGTTTTATTTAGTAATATTGATGTAATTGCCTATACTTTGTTAGTTACGCAAGAAATCAGTGATGCATGTGAACCTTCTATATATATAGAAGTCATTGCTTATGCAGATTCTTCAAAGTGGCTAGTAACCATGCATGAATAGATGGAGTCTACTGAGAAGAATCAGACTTGAAAATTGGTAAAACCACCAGTGGGTAAAATGATAGTTGGTTGCAAATGAATAATCAAGAAAAAGGAAAGCATCACAGGGATTGAAATTACAAGGCATAAAGCATGTTTGGCTACAAATAAATACAGTCAGGTTGCAAGAGTTGATGTATTATATTCGGTTGTGAAGCATAATTCCATTTGTGTTCTTCTGTCATTGGTTGCTATGAAAAATTTGGAATTAGAATAGCTTGATGTTAAAACTGCGTTTTTGCATGGTGAGCTTGAAGATAAAATCTAAATTCATCAGCTTGAGGGCTTTGTTATTGATCACAAGAAAGACTATGTTTTTATTTTTTATTTTTAAAAAAGTTCCTATGGTTTGAAATAGTCTCATCATCAGTGATACAAATGGTTTGACTCCTTCATGGTGAGTAATGGGTATTCGATAAGCAAATATGACAGTTGCGTATATCTCAGGAAGCTTTCCAATGGATCATTAATTTATTTATTGTTATATATGGATGATATGCTCATTGCTTCTAAAAGTAAATTTGATATTACTAGCCTGAAAGCACTCCTCAACAATGAATTTGATATGAAAGATTTGGGTCCAGCTAAGTAGATTCTTGGTATGGAGATCAAAAGAAATAGAGGCATGAGTTTATTATATTTGACATAAGAGAAGTAAATTGAGAAAGTTTTGGAATGTTTTGGCATGAAGAATGTCAAACCCACTAGTACTCCTTTTGCTCATCACTTTAGACTTTTAGTTGCTTTGTCTCCATAGACAGATGAAGACAAATAGTATATGTCAAGTGTTCCCTATTTCAGTGTAGTTGGGAGTCTTATGTATGCCATGGTTTGCACCCATCTAGTTATTGCATAGGCTGTCAACGTGGTTAGCAGGTATATGGGTAATCCTGGGTAAGAGCATTAGAGAGCTATTAAATGGATACTTCAGTATCTTATAGGTACTTCAAACGTATGTTTGAAGTTTGGAAACCGCAAGAGTAATGTTCTTGGTTATGTTGACTCAGACTTTGCAGGTGATCTTGACAAAAGATCTACTATAAGTTATATATTTGCTCTTGGTAGATGCACTATTAGTTGGAAGGCTACTGATGAGAATCATAAAATGCATCTTTACAGTACTTAATTGTTAACATTTTAGGGTTGAATTAGGTTTTAATTGCACTTTTATACCTTAACAATTCTAAAGTGTCATTCTTGGATCATTGATTTGTTTTGATGCATTTTCAGGTGTTTTGAGTCTAAAAGAAAGGGAAAAGCTATCGTGGAATAAAGCACAAAGATCCCATGCATATCGAAGCGAAGAAGTGCTTTTGGAATGACAAAATGAAGAGAAAAAAGTGTGTGTGTCACGGCTTGGAAGGGCTGAGCTGCGGCCTCCAGAACAGCACCCAAAAGAACAAATAAAGAAACTTCAGTGAGAGGTGCACTGCCCACTAAGGAGAGGTGCACCCTCCAGCATCGAAAAGAAAAGCCAAGAGTGAGAGGTGCACCGCCCACTAAGGAGAGGTGAACCCTCCAGCATCGAGAAGAAAAGTCAAGAGTGAGAGGTGCACCACCCACTGATGAGGGGTGCAGCACCCACAAGATTCCTCTTCTCCGAGTTATGACATAATCAGGATTTTGATGACTTTTTAAACCTAAAACGCCCTTGGAACTTTTATAGTATAAATAGGCCACTTAGGATTTGATAAAGGGAATCATTGGAGGCTGGACAAGGGTCCAAAGACTCAAGGAGGAGCCCCATGGCCGTCTAATCTCCAAGCAAGGCAAAGGGATGAATCCCTAGGTGTAGTTGTTCTTATTTTCTTTTCTTGATTCAGTTGTAATGTGGATTTATCGTTAAACATTATTATGATTTACTTTTCAATTTAATTAGAAGATTTCCCCTTAATCCGGTGATTGCATCTTTCTCCACCACACAAGTTTAGTCATGCTCTTCTTATGCAATGTTGTTGAGGTGTGATTGAGTCCGGTAGATTTCTCTTATAGATTTGTCCATTACTGCAGTATTGTCATCATGACATATTGTCGTTTCTTGATAATCTATAAGTTAGGTCATGTGTGCTTGAAAATAAAAAGTATTTCATAACAATTACATTAGGGTTTACATATGCGCTTTAATTGAATATTTGACGATTGCCTGTTAGGGATGTGAAACTTGCAATTGAGATAAACAATTAAATCAAGATAGGAATAAGGAAACGAACCTAGGGAGGATTCCCGAAACCTTGTTATATCTATTCATCATATTCTTCAATCTATTTACACAATTTGCTCACAACTCAGATTCTTTCATTTAATCTTTTATCGTTTGTGTTAAGGTTCACACCTTCTTTTGTAGCTAACTTGTTTCCCATGTGGAATCGACACCCCAAAGCCGTGCTACAACTACCGCGTTACTCTTTGGGCATAACCAAATTTTGGCGCCGTTGTTGGGGAGACGCGCTTAAGAACAAGGAAGTTTGTCAACTTTGAGACAAAACAGTAGAAGAATTGTAGATAATTTTTCTTTTTAGCAGTTTGTAAAGGCGGTAACTTCGTTCCCTCTTTTAGCTTGCTGTATTAATTTTTTATTTTATTTTATTTTATTTTATTCTTTCTTTTTATAGTATATTTTTTTCCCATTATTTTGTTACCTTGAATGCAAAGACATAGAGATGCTTTGGGTAGATTTGCTTGTAGGCCTGTGCTAGAGTCAGAATTAAATTCTTTTCTAAATCCTTTATTTGATAGTCCACCTAGTCCCGAAAGAATGAATGAACATGAATATCAACCCCCTAGGACCCTTCAGGATTACTTAAATCCTACACACACAGCCACACCATCATGCATCATGTTTCCAGCTATTACTCGCCAACTAGATTTTAAAACAGGGATGATACAGTTACTCCCTACATTCCATGGCTTGGAAAATGAAAACCTATATGTGTACATTAGAGAGTTGGAGGAAGTAGTTGCGACTTTTCATAGTCAAGATGAAACTCATGACGTTATTAAACTTAAGTTCTTTCCTTTCGCTTTGAAGGATAGAACTAAGAGTTGACTATACTCACTGAGACCACGATCTATTGGGTCGTGGGCTGAGATGACTCGAATTTTCTTTAATAAATACTTTCCCCAACATAAGACCAATGCTTTAAAAAGACAAATCTCCACCTTTGCACAAAAGGACAGCAAGACTTTGTATCATTCTTGGGAGAGATTTAAGGAGTTATTGAGTATGTGCCCTCACCATGGGTATGAGAGTTGGCGCTTAGTGAGCTATTTTTATGAGGGACTTACATATAGAGAGCGAAAATTCGTAGAGATGATGTGTAATGGTGAGTTTTTAGAGAAAAATCCGGATGAAGCCATAGAGTACCTCAATGAGCTTGCTTAAAAAGCTCAACTTGGACTGGTCCTAGTGCTACTAAAAGCACAAATAGGTCACGACCTATAGAGAACTCAAATGGTGGTGGAATTTACCATCTTAGGGAAGAAGATAACTTTAAGGCCAAGGTTGAGATGCTTACTAGGGAACTAGAGGTGTTAAAAACTAAGAGCTTAAAGCCAACACACGTGATTAATCATGCAAAGTCTTTTGAACCATGTTTTGTGTGTGGCAGGGAAGATCATCTCGCCCAAGAGTGCCCCACATTTGCTAAGATAAAAAGGATGTATGAGGAACAATGTAATGCCTTAGGCATGTACAAGAAGCTTTTGGCACCCTTCTCTGATACTTATAATCCAGGATGGCGAATTACCCCAATTTCTGCTGGAAGTCTGAAAACCAGTAGCTTGCACAAACCCCTGCACCATATCTTGAACCATATCATGCACCTGTATCTTCTAGGAGTTCTTTAGAAGACACTTTACATGCTTTTATTGAGGCACAGGGTAAGACTAATCAAAGACTTGAATCTTTAATTACACAGGCTGTTGAAGAAAATAAAGAGATAAAGAGCCAAGTGTCCAAGTTAATGAGCTACTTGAGTGTGACTGAGCGAGGTAAGTTCCCTTCTCAAGCTCAGTCCACATCCCATGGTCAGCACCTGGCACAACAGAATTTGAATGAGGTGAATGCCATTGAGACACTAAGTAGTAAGTTATTACACATCCCAACAACAAAAAATCAGGGTATGTGGACGAAAGCCACCAAGTATATATGATTGACTCACCCATGAAAAAGGTCCATCACCTTAATCCATTGGAGTTAACCCACACCCATGGCTTCACAAGAGCATATATTGAGCCAGAATTTATGGATGTTACTGATGACATCCTTAAGGCTTCTCTAAAGCATACAAGCACCAAATTTGGAAATGAAGCAGTGGCTGGTGCATTCAACCTATGTTTTTCAAAGAGGGAATAAAAGTGTCTGGCTGAAGACGTAAAACTTAGCGCTTATGGGAGGCAACCCACAACATATCATTTTTTATGTTCTCGTTTTGATCACACTTCTGAAACTTGCCTTTTATATTTATCTACAGATCAAGAGCAAGCAGACTATGTGGAACCAAAAAAACTATAATATATATGCACCTACCTACAATCTCGGATGGCAGCACCACCCCAACCTCTCATGGAGCAACAATCGAAACACCTTGAACCTTCGAGGGCAATAAAGGAACTTCCATAAAGCAGCCCAACTAGTTCCAGAACCCAAGAAGGATGGTCTAGAAGATCTTGTAAAGCAATTAGCCACTCAACAACAGCAACTAATGACAACATTGATGACTTCATTAGATCCCCAAAAACAAACCACTCAAAGGCTAGAAGAACAAATGGGGAAATTGGCTAAGGAGTTACGTGAAAGAAAGTTGGGTGAACTTCCAGTCCAACCACTACCTACTCCAAGAAGACATTAACAACTAAATGCCGTAAATGGTAAGATCATCGGAGTTGATGAGCCTGCACAAGCATCCATATCCAAGGTCCATCACTTTGATCCAGTAGAAACCGCTCTTACCTATAGTGTCCCAAGATTGGATATTGAGCCCAAATGCAAGGATGTTACTGATGACATTATTGATACTATGCACCTCCTTGAGGCCTATCCAAAGCATCCAAGTAAGTACATCGATCCATTTGACCCTCATGTGCCTACTAATACTATTTTCTTCCTTTTTATCGTCTAGGCATCAAATTTGGAGTTGAAGCAATTGCCAAAGTTCTTAACTTATGCTTATATGGGAGAGAATAAGACACTTCTTATGCTAGCTGCTGCCACTCTTACTTTTGGGAAAAAATAAGGCTTGGTCCGGCTAAAGACGTTAAACTTAGCGCTCATGAGAGGCACCCCAAACTTATCCTTTTCATTTTAGTATTTTTCTTTTATTTATATTTATATTTACATATCTAGTATTTATATTTCTTGTTTTCTGGAATAATATTTATTTTTCTTTGTCCGGTACTTAGTGCATGCATCCAGTTCAAGTTTGGGGGCATGTTACAAGCAAAGCAAGCAACTTAGTTCTCCATCTCCCAGGTCAGATCTTTCCATGCCACACACATTGGGACAATGTGTATTTTAAGTTTGGGGGTAGTGGGAGATACTATATACTATCACACACGCACTTGAAACACATGCACACACTAAGTCCCAGTTTTTTTTAAGAAGATAAATGCATGTTCTTTTGGTAAACAAAAATTGTGGTTGATTTAAAATTTTGATAACACTTCATTAGTAAGCTTAAAAGCTAGAACATATAGTATTGCAATGGGAATTTTACAAAGTTTAGTTACCTACCTCAAGGCACCTAAGAATTCACGAGTTTGATCCAAATTTGCACGAGCACATTTAACACGCATTTGTGTGGGGTAAGACATATAATTCTCTTGTATATGTTTCCATAATCTAACTGTAATCGGATAACTTGTTGAAAAGAACACTTTGGCATAAGAAAAATAAAGAAGAAAAAAAAAAGAAAAATGTTCATCATGCATAAAGTGATCAAAAAGCTTTCCACTGAGTAACTGGGCCTCTTGCCTCAGTAAGCATTGAGTGTTCACGTCAAAAGGTGGAAATTTCATTTAGAAACATTAAAACCTGTTAGTTCTGTAGCCTTTTTTATTCGAGTTAATAAGTCCTTAGGGGTGTCTTTACACCTAATGCCCTAAAACTATCTGGTTTGAGAGTCATTGGCTAAACACTCGTTACAAGGGTCAAATAGAAAGCTTGATGGAACTCAACATGGTAAAGATCGCATGATGAAAGAAAAAAAGAAAGAAGAAGAAAGTATTATGCCATTTTTGTTCTCTTTGATAAGGAATTTGATAAAGGTTTGGGCATCGAAACCCTATACACTAAAATTATGTGGAAGCCTCATCTTATATGTGCTAATTCATCACACACAAATCAAACTTACTATGCCTTAAGCCAACCTTAGGTAAGTAACATGAACTTTTGAAAATCCTTTTTCAATACAAAAAGTTGTTTTTATTTTAAGCTTACTCATGAACTGTTATCATAGTTTTCTGTGCAACCCAAATCTTTGAGTATCATGGAAGTGAATTTATCTTTAATTTTGTTCTTCATTTAGTTTTTAGTTTTGTATTGCTAAGGGACTAGCAATATGTAAGTTTGGGAGTGTGATAAGTGCTTAAATATTCATATTTAAGCCCCTTAATTTACATGTGTTAAGCTCTTTGTCTATACGTTTTAGTCTGTTTTACTTCATTTTGTGTGTTTCACATGTTTTTATAGGTCTTGGAGAAAAAGGAAGCAATTTTGGCACTTAAGGGAAGAAGCCTGGAAATCCTGGAGCAGTTTCTGGTCAAAGTACGATCGATCGCACTACTACATGCGATCGAGTGCATATGCGATCGTTCGCACACATGAAGGATCGAGCGCAACAATGCGATCGAGTGCAAGATGCATGTGATCGAGCGCACATGTATGAGCATGAACAGTAAACTGCAGAACCCTATTTTGGAAATAAAGGAGTTTTGTGTTTTAGGAAAGTTTAGGAACTCATGAGCCTTCTAGGACTACTCAAGCCCTATAAATACACCTATAAAGCACACACAAATAATCATTTCTAAAACGACAACTTAGAGAACACTTCTCTTAGCTTTTACTTGGAGTTGTAAGCTTTGGGAGAGAATTGGCGCCTCTTCTCTCAGGTTTATTATTCTCTTTATGTTTAGTTTATATATGATGTTTTTAGACAGCATGTGTAACTAACTTTCTTATAGGGCTCGATTGAAGCCCTAGTTATGCTTTCTCATATATTTATGCATTTATAAATCTTTGCCAATAGCCTTTATTATGTTGCTTAACTTGATTAATGTCTGTGCTTATTTAAGTTCCTCATATGTATGTGTATGACCAGCATATACATGTGGTATGGACCTGTTAGTTAGATCAATTTGGATGACCGAGTCCTGGATCTAACATTAGTAACAAGGGATAACTTATCCGGATACCCGGGTTAATCAACATGGGAAACTAGGAGTAGATACCATGCCCTAGGTCTCATGTGGTTGTCGATTTTCATAGTACTTATGTTTTCTTAAGGAACAACTCAAGCAGATACCATGCTGAATCCCTTAAGGAAGAAAAGAGTTATATTAGATACCATGCCTAACTCGTTGCTTAGGGAAATCAATAGCTTAAGGAATAGATACCATGCCCTTAGGTTGGCAACCAATAGGTATACATGATAAGGCTAGTGCACTGATACCTTATACAATTGGGAAAGTATGACTAGTGGTGGATATCAAAGCCCTATGTCTTTATTATTATCAAATCACACACAATAGTTATTTTATTTCTTTTTACTTAAAGAAACTAATTCTAAAAACCGAACTTTACCAATCCCTATGGAGATGACCTTGCTTTCGCACACTATACTACACTGTTGACCTTGTGCACTTGCAAGTAAAACTGGTACGATTATCCGCTTAATTATTTAGGTATATAATCGCTCGACAGATATTTAATGATTCTATGTGCTGTGTATTGTGTACAATTTTTGAGACAAAAATGTGAATTGCTCTTTATTTAACACTAGTATTGCTTCACTTTGTTTTGACTTCTACCTTAGAATTCATCTCTTGTTTTCGCTTGAATTGCTAGGGACTAGTAATAAGCTAGTTGAGGGTTGTGATGAGGGTCATAAAATGCATCTTTACAGTACTTAATTGTTAGCATTTTAGGGTTGAATTAGGTTTTAATTGCACTTTTAGACCTTAACAATTCTAAAGTGTCATTCTTGGATCATTGATTTGTTTTGATGCATTTTCAGGTGTTTGGAGTCTAAAAGAAAGGGAAAAGCTATCGTGGAATAAAGCACAAAGATCCCATGCATATCGGAGCGAAGAAGTGCTTTCGAAAGGACAAAATGAAGAGAAGAAAGTGTGTGTGCCGCGGCTTGGAAGGGCTGAGCTGCGGCCTCCAGAACAGCACCCAAAAGAACAAAGAAAGAAACTTTAGTGAGAGGCGCACCACCCACTAAGGAGAGGTGCACCCTCCAGCATTGAGAAGAAAAGCCAAGAGTGAGAGGTGCAGCGCCCACACGATTCCTCTTCTCCGAGTTATGACCTAATCAGGATTTTAATGACATTTTAAATCTAAAACACCCTTGGAACTTTTGTAATATAAATAGGCCACTTAGGGTTTGATAAAGGGAATCATTGGAGGCTGGACAAGGGTCCAAAGACTCAAGGAGGAGCCCCATGGCCGTCTAATCTCCAAGTAAGGCAAAGGGATGAATCCCTAGATGTAGTTGTTCTTATTTTCTTTTCTTGATTAAGTTGTAATGTGGATTTATCGTTAAACATTATTATGATTTACTTTTCAATTTAATTAGAAGATTTCCCCTTAATCCGGTGATTGCATCTTTCTCCCCCATATAAGTTTAGTCATGCTCTTCTTATGTGATGTTGTTGAGGTGTGATTGAGTCTGGTAGATTTCTCTTATAGATTTGTCCATTACTGCAGTATTGTCATCATGATGTATTGTCGTTTCTTGATAATCTATAAGTTAGATCATGTGTGCTTGAAAGTAAAAAGTATTTCATAACAATTACATTAGGGTTTACATATGCGCTTTAATTGAATAGTTGTCGATTGCTTGTTTGGGATGTGAAACTTGCAATCGAGATAAACAGTTGAATCAAGATAGGAATAGGGCAACGAACATAGGGAGGATTCCGGAACCTTGTTATATCTATCCATCATGTTCTTCAATCTATTTACATAATTTGCTCACAACTCAGATTCTTTCATTTAATCTTTTATTGTTTGTGTTAAGGTTCACACCTTATTTTGTAGATAACTTGTTTCCCTGTAGAATCGACACCCCAAAGCTGTGCTACAACTACCGTGTTACTCTTTGGGCGTAATCAGCTACTCTACAACCAATTCTTGCTTTGTCGACTACAAATGCAAAGTATATAGCTATAATATAGGCTATCAAGGAAGTCGTTTGGTTGAGAGAGTTGTTTAGTGAATTGTGTTGGGTTCATCATACTACTATTGTCCATTGTGATAGTCAAAGTGCCATTCACTTGACTAAGGATCCAAAGTTTCAGGAGATAATGAAGCATATTGATTTTCCTTACCACTTTGTTCGAGACATAGTTGATAGTGGTGATGTTGTTGTAAATGAAATCGAGACCGTAGATAATCCAGCAGACATGTTGACTAAACCACTTCCAAGGTGGAGATTTGTTAGATATGGCTTGTAATTTTTGAGTAAAAGCGAGCACATTCTTCTTTTAATTACCATGTCATTATGCAAAAGTAAAAATTGCAGCAAGAAAAGCAAAAATTAAAAACGGTGTTTGTTTTGGTGCTAGTAGGATATGAAATACAAAATTAGAAGAAGAATGATTCACATTGACCTTGCCTATATATGTGCCTATTTCTCTTCTTTCAACAACAAAGAGAAAGCTACAAGAGACAGAGTTGTATAGCAAGCAGATCCTTGTGAATTGTTTAAACTTCTTTTCTTCTAGACTATTGTATTTGTGGTAGCCTAGATTTGGGTGTATTTGAGATTTAGGCTTAGAGAGTTTTATCTCTCTTGATTTGTACTCCAATTTTGATTATAGTGAAATCTTTCACTATCGTCTGTGGACGTGAAGTTTTAGCTTCGAACCACGTAAATTTTTTGTGTCTTTTTAATTTTTCACTACTTTATTCCTAATAGAAAGAATCGGAAAAAAGGAAATCTTCACAACATAAATCAAATAACAGTAAAGAAAATAGATGAGATAGAAGCTTACCTTACCTTCAGTAAAGATGAGGGGAAAAGACAGAGTGAAAGAGTAAAGAGAAATCGAGAGTGAGGAGAGAGAAACAAAAATCATGAATGGAGAGAGGTGTAGCGTCAATGTAGATTATTTAAGAAATTATTTTCGTTATTGTTTTATTAAACACTAAACCGTTTATAACTCTGTTTTAACATAAACCATTGTAAAAATCATTCTATAACCATAAATCATTTCTATGCTGCATTGGCATCTTTGTGTATTTGTTACTGTACTCTTTTAACTCTGCTCAATTGTTAAAGAGCTTGTTTGGTTCCTACTTAAAGTGGGTACCAAACAATGCCAAAGACAATCTACTTTAAAAATACTACCTCTAACCAGGTAATTTAACAGCAGAATTGGAATTAGATTAATTGGTATGGAATTGTTAATTCCGGTAAACCAAATGGGCCATAAATGAATAACTAGTAAAAACCATCTGTGAAAGAATTTACATGGATCAATTTTTGTTCCTTTAGTGTGGACTTGGGAAGGTGGTGAAACATGAGGTCATGATCCTGACCTCACGAACACGGCCTTGAAAATGTACAGTTCATCAATAAAGACACCCTTAATATTATTTACTTTTTCAATTCACAAGATGAATTTATAATCTAAAAATAAAATTTGAAAATTAAAATGTTAATTTAACCCATTTTCTATATAAAAAAAATGTTAGTTTTACTTTAGTGTACATCAATTTGAATATAGTAACATATTCATTTTATTTTTATAACCTATTCTTTCATATTTTTATTTTATTTTATTCTAAAACAATAAAGAAATCAAAAGTTTAGTGTTCTTAACTAAATATAGATCAAGCAAGCATGAAAGATAGATAACTGATGAAGAGAAATAGAAGAGAGAAGAGGAGGAAGAGAGAGAATAGCAGAGAAGAGAATGATAATTTTATCCTTATAATTTTATAAAAACTCATGTTTAGAGTTCATTAGCAAATTTTATCAATTTTGATAGAATTTGTCCATAACTAATTTAATTCTACTGGAATTCATTTGAAAATGAATTTCACACTTTTATTAACAAACCAAACGTGTGATTAATTCATTTATAAATGAATTCCACCATTTATTAACAAACCAAACACAACAATATATAGAATTCAAATGAATTCTATAAAAACTATGGCATTCATTTAAGCCAAATAAAGTGTAAATATGATATAAAAGGTAACTTTGAAAAGTTGAGCCATTTACTCTCATCCCATGTGAATACATTAAGAATCCGTTTAGTTCACAGACAAGATTATAATGGGATAGATTAAAATTATATTGGGATGACATTAAAAATGTATTAAAGTGAGATTACTTGTATCTCTTGTTTGGTTAATGGGATTAACTAAATCTGTCCCACTCTCCTACGTTTGGTTCAGAGGTTTAGATGGTATTAAACTTGGATTACTAATAGAAAGACATAATTGCCCTTAATAAAAAAAAGATTCTTCCCTGATTCCTTCTCTTTCAACCCTAGTTCAATTGATCTTTACCCCCTATAAAAGATCTCTCTCTTCTCTCGTTCACGACTCTCCCTCTCAGCTCGTCTCTTTTCTTATTTAGGTGATTGTCTATCTTCGTCGCCGACGAGGACTTGGAATGGTCACTTCCAGTTTCACAGGGTACCCACACTCAATTTAAGCGTACTAATATGTCTATGGACGCATACCACCATTAGATCATAGCACCCCCGCATCAATGGAAACAAGTATACATCGGGATCTCATATCAATTAAAACAAGATCAGACTAATAATCAATTCATAGTAAAATTTTATAAGCAGATTCAACTGTACTGATATACATAACAATCATAGGCAATTTTACAATGGATAATTTTAAATCTAGGCGTATAGGGTTCATGGTACAAGGAAAAATATCAGAGAAGAAAAAAAATAGAAAGAAAGGGAAAGAAAATCATGGCATCAAAGGTAAAAACAGAGAAGAATAAGAAAGCAAAGAAAAATCAGGTTGTGCAACAGAAAATCAGAGAAGGAAGAAAAAAATCAAAAGAAGAAAAAAAAAAAGAGAAGATTAAAAAACAAAAAAAAAAGCTATACTAAACTTTACCTCAAGGTTTGTTGATGGAGACGCTAGGGTTCAGTTGCAGAAGAAGAAGACGAGATTGAAGTGTGAGCGTTTTGTTTATACTTTATATATAAAGGGTGTAATTGTTATGAAATAACAGGGGCAAAATGGTCTCAAAAATAGAAACTGAATCCCTTACAAATCCCATGGGACTAAAATAGTCCAGTATTTTGAAACAACCAAACACGGTAAGGGACAAAAGTGAGATTGGGTTAGTCCCATCTCATCTAATCCCACTTTTGTACCCAAAACCACAGTCGCTCTAACGGGTATAGAATTGTGATTTTAGAAATGGAATTTGATGGAAATATAGGCTTCTTCTTATAATTATTTTATTGTAAAGAAAAACCAAATTCCTATGCAATTTCATTTCCAGTTTTTCAATTCCATGTTCAGTACAAAACACATAGTAATTGATTTTCCTTACAAAAATTGGATTTTTGAGGATAGAAAAAAAAAATATTGGAGGAAAGGAGTACCAAATTAGGTGAGAGAATAGAGAACTAGCAAATCTTTGTTGGCCAGAAAGTTTGATTAGTCCACAGGGCAAAGTACTTTGGAAGAATGGTTTTCGTACGCAAAGGGATTAGTAACTTGGAATTGACCAAGTCTCTGATGACTGTTAAACAAAAAAAGCAGCATTTTCCTATTATCCCAAGTCAAGCAAGAAGCAAGATTTACAAACTAGGCCATCAAGATTTGCATATATAAGTAGACTCCTGTTGTAAAAGTCTACAGTATAGAGAAAGTACACATTCTCTCACCAAATCAAGCTGCCTTTGGTATCTTAAACATGAAGGTAAGCTTCCTTTTTTACTAAGATCATATATAAAGCACATATTTATATATAATTGAATAAAGTTTCTTCAATCTCAAGAAAATAAATAATGCTTTCGATGTTTATTTGTTTTGTAATCTATTTGTGCGCAGCAAAAGATAGTGATAAAGGTACAAATAACCGGTAACAAATGCAGATCTAGGGCTATGAAGATTGCTTCAGTCGCAGAAGGTTAGCTTCAAATACTATTGAGAACATGCTAGATTTTAGCTGTCAAAAGTGTTTTTGAAATAGTTTATGCATTTGAAACAAATTAAGTTTTTTAAAATTTATCTTTTCAGTTTCTGACTTATTTTTTTTGAAAAACTATATTTTTTTTTTTTAACGAGCTTCTGTTTTTTGAAAACAAAAATCATATTAAAAACTCTATCGGGATGTATGATTTAGTTGTTAACTTACTACATTGGATAGGTGCAAGTAAAGTGGCAATAGAAGGAGCAGATAAAGATCTCCTAGTGGTGATTGGAGATGGAGTTGATTCCGTTAAGTTGATATGTTCAGTGAGGAAAAAGCTCGGTCACGCCACATTGGTAAGCGTTCAAGAAGAGAAAGAGAAAGAGAAAGAGAAAGAGAAAACTCCTATTCAATGCTCTTATATTCAATATCCACATCTTCCGTTGTACGAAGTGGCTTACTGTAATAAAAACTCATCGGATTGCTCTATTATGTGATAGTTAGGATTTTGTTTTTTTGAATTTCTAAGAGGAATAATCTGTTAAAGTTTAGTTTAAACCTGTTGCTTTCTTTATTTTGTGTGTGTTTTATGAATAAATTTAAAATAAAGAACTTATCGCTTTTTAATAGCATGTTTCCATCTTTGTTTGTACAATGAGTTATATAGCTCTTGTTATTAATTTGTTGATCATATTTGTATATGGATGCTATTATGAACGAAATTTGGCTTTGGAATGTTAGAAGACTTGGACTACTATTAATATGAATCTTCTAAGGAGATTACTTAGACAAGTACTAGGAATTTCAAAGGACTTATGGTGGTTGGCTTGTAAAAGACAAAACAGAGGCAAGTGCGAGGAATAAGAAATCAAACAAAACGACAGTTTTAGTTAAGGTTTATCTGCTGTATGTAATTGACAAAGTGAGTAAAAAAAAAAGATATAATTTTTAATATCTGACTTCAAGCTTATTACAGTGCAAATTTTTTTTTTGTTTTTTTTTCAGGGGACAAGTTTATTACAATTAACTGACAAAAAAGAAGCTTTCTGATTTTTTAATTTCTAATCATTGATTTATATTTTATGTTATGCATCATTCCTATAGAGGTTGCTCCTGACTTCACGACCAAGACCTGAAAAGGTTCATGTATAGAATGCACACTGCACAGTGCGGTGTAATTCCCTTGAAACCACATGCTAAAGTTTTAGGATCAAAATGTCCCAAAGAATTCAAATTTCTAAAAATCAAATAAAAAGACAATAGAGTAATTTAACAAATTTATATTTTTAATCTTTGAAGACCTTTTTGTGATATCAAATTATTGGGAAACAAACAATTATTTTCTCTCTTTGTGTGAATAAAATAGGCAAAATAACAATACAAAATAACAACAGCAAAAAAATAATAATCAAGCCACAAAAATCAAGACACTGAATTTTTACGTGGAAAACCGTTCAATGTGGAAAGGAGAAACTACGAGATCTTGTCCAGGTAAAAAATCTCCAATATAAAGTAATGGGAATACAAAGTATCTTCCCTAGATCAACTACTAAAGGATCAACAGATAATTTATCGTCATTCAAAAGTCGGATTTCAATAATAATCTACCAAACAAAGATTAAATTAATCTTGCTGAAACAAGCAGTAACAGAATCAGACAAATAAACAAAATACATCAACTTTAAGCTCTCATCACGTAGAAACAACACTCAAAATTCGAGCTCAAACTGCGATGAAATTGGTCTTCTAATCGAATCAAAACAGTAAACAAAAAACCCAAAAATTCTTTGCTTCACAAATCAGTTCGACGATAAAGAAAAATAAAGAAAAAAAACTTATTTCTGTATCAAGAATAGCAATATGTTCTCATATATATATATATATATATATATATATATATATATATATATATATATATATGCACACTAGAGGCCTTAGGGCCATGTCACCGCCCTATTATTATTGGTGGCCTCCACTTTGGAGGGACCCACACCAACAATCTCCCCTTCTCGACTTATGTGGAGGGCACTGCCATACCTGCAATCTTTTTACACAATTCAAGCTTCTGTGAAGACAAAGCTTTAGTCATCATATTCGATCCATTATCATCAGTATGAATTTTCTCAAGTTGTAATAATTTCATCTCTAGAATATCACAAATCTAATGGTAACACACATCAATATACTTAGACTGATAATGAAATGTTGGATTTTTGCTGAGATGGATAGCACTCTGACTGTCACAGTACAACACGTACTTTTTTTTTCTTCATGCCCAATTCTTGTAAGAACTTTTTCAACCATAGCGACTCCTTACAAGTTTCAGTTAAGGCAATATATTCAGCCTCAGTAGAGGACAAAGCAACATATTTTTGAAGTTTAGACTGCCAAGACATGGTTCCTCTTGCAAAAGTCATCAAGTACCCTGAAGTAGACTTTAAAGAGTCAATATCACCAGCCATGTTGGCATCTGCTGGCATCTGCAGAACCATCTAGCACAGGTTTACCTTCACCAAAACACAAACACGTCTTAGAAGTACCAATGAGGTATCTAAAAATTCATTTAGCGGCTAACCAATGCTTTTTCCCTAGATTAGAGAGAAACCAATTGACAACACCAACTGCATGAGCGATATCTAGCCTTGTGCAAACCATGGCATACATCAAACTATCAACTGTAGAAGCATAAGGAACTTTATTCATTTCTTATTTCTCTTTCTCAGTAGTAGGACACTACTTTGAACTAAGCTTGAATGACTTGCAAGTGGAGTAATAATAGGTTTCACACTACTCATACGAAATCTCTCAAGAATCTTCTCAATGTAACCTTCTTAAGACAACCAAAACTTCACATGTTTTCTATCACTGGAGATCTTCATACCAAGAATCTGTTTTGTCGATCCCAAATCCTTTAAAGCAAAGGATTTATTGAGATTCTTCTTCAATTCATGGATCTTGCTAATATCATGACCAACAATCAATATGTCATCCACATAAAATAAAAGAAAAATAAAGTTACCATCGAAAAACTTCTTAACAAACACACAATGGTCCAAAGTAGTCCGGTTGTAAATACTATTCTCCATGAAAGAATCAAATTTCTTCTACCACTGTTTAGGTGTCTGCTTGAGCCCATACAAACTCTTTCTCAACCTGCACACCAGTTGTTCTTTACATTTGACTTTGAACCCCTCAAACCACTCTATGTAAATCTATTCCTCCAAGTCACCATGAAAGAAGGCAGTTTTCACGTCAAATTGTTCTATCTCTAATTTCATATAAGCAGCCAAGCCAGAAAAAACTCATATAGAAGGCATCTTGACTATAAGTGAGAAAATTTCTTCAAAATCAATTAATTTTTTCTAACTGAAGCCTTTCACAACTAATCTTGCTTTGTACCTAGGTTATGAGCTCTCATCTTCAGTCTTCAACTTATAGACCTATTTTTTTTTAGTGATCTTTTACCCTTAGGCTATTTCATTAAGTCATACGTGTGGTTTTCATGCAAGGATTTCATCTCATCTTGCATGGATTTTAACTACTCTTCTTTATAATCATCTTCCATAGCTTCATCATAAAATTCTGGTTCTCCCCCATCTATAAATATCATATACTCATGAGGAGAATACCAACTAGTAGGCTAACGCTCTCTGGTGGATCTTCTCAATTGAGGTTCTATAAAGGCTTACTGAACTTTTTATTCTGTATGATTATCATAAGGCAAATCAGTAACTATATGATCATCTACATGTGGAGGAATATCATTATCATTATCATTTGTATCTTCATTTTCTCTTTCGTAATCATCATGAGCTACAACTAGAGAAAAAATTGAATCCAAGTTAATAGGTTCTTCATTGAAGGACTTGGGTTTCACAATCTTTTGTAAGTCTTCAATGACTTGATCTCAAGGAACACAACATCTCTACTTCTGATAATTTTCTTTTCTTTTGGATCCCACAATCTGTAACCGAATTCTTCATGTGCATAACCCAAGAAAATACACTTTTTAGACTTACTATCAAGCTTGGATCTCTCATCTTTAGGAATGTGAACAAAAGCTGCACCCAAACACTCTCAAAATTTTTTAGGACACATCTTTCCTAGTCCAAACCTTCTCTGATACATCACCATTCAAAGAAGCTGAAGGAGAAAGATTAATCAAGTCAATTGCAGTCCTCATTGCCTCACCCTAGAAGGTTTTAGGCAGCTTTACATGATAGAGCATACATAGAATTCTTTTTTCTATAAGTCTGTTTATTCTCTCTGCAACATCATTCTCTTGTAGAGTTTTAGGAATAGTTTTCAAGCCTAATACCGAAATCCCTATGGTACTTCTCAAAAGAACCCTTGTATTCACCACCATCATTTGCTTTAACACATTTTAGTTTCTGACCAGTCTCTCTTTCAACTTTCAAATAAAATTCTTTGAATGAATCAAAGACCTGATCCTTAGAATGTAAAACAACAACCCACACTTTTCTAGAGAAATCGTCAATAAAAGTCACAAAATATTGGGCATCACTAAGAGATCTATCTTTTATATAACAAATATCAGTATAAATCAAATCCAAAACAGCATTACATCTAGAAGGAGGAGTTTTAAGAAACAAAATTCTTCTTTGTTTTCCAGCCAAGCAATGAATACAAGTTTTCAGAGAGGTACCTTTCATGATAGGTAATGTTTGCTTTTTGGATAAAATCTGAAGCCTTTTCTCACTCATGTAATCGAGCTGCTTATGCCACAACTCAATGGACTCATCTTCAATTATATTCACCTGGTTTTGAAATAACTTAGCTTGCGATCTGTAAAGGTGGTCAATCTTTTTTCATCTTGCAAGAATTAATGAGCCTCTAGAGAGCTTCCATACTTCACCTTCGAAGTTACTCTCATAACCCTCATCATCAAGCTGAGTAGTGGATATTAGATTAAGACGAATATCAGGAACATGTTTAGCATCTTTCAAGAGCAATTTTCATCCAGTGTTAGTTTCCAACCAAATATCTCTCAGATCGATAACTTTGCATGAAGTACCACTGGTTGTCTTCACAGAGCCAAAATCACCGACAACATAGGTTCAAAATAAATCTTTGTGAAAAGTAATATGATATGTAACACCTGTGTTAACTACCCAAGTGGGGTCATAACATGTGAAATTAACAAAAGCATAATCACAAATAACAATATCATCAGCATCAGATGCAACTGCAACTATATCATAGTCTACTTTATTCTTTTCACCTTTTTTTCTTATTCTGCTATCTCTTCATTTTTATGCACTTAGGGCCTAATATGACCAAGCTTGTTGCAATAATGATATGCAACTCATTTTCTAGACTTTAATCTCTATCTAGGCTTATCACTTGATTTATCACGATTGTAAGAAGGTTTTTGCTTTTACTTTTCCTCATACTCTCTGTAACTAGTGTCTCATCCTCAGAAGAGATTCCCTACTCACTTCTTCTAGTTTTTTCATTAAATATATTTTCTTTAACACGTGCCAATGTCAACATTCCATCATCAGTAGAATTACTAATTGATACCACCAATGTATCCCAACTATCTGGTAATGAACTTAACAATAACAAGGCTTGTAACTCATCATCAAACATAAGCTTCAAGATTGCCAACTGATTCAATAAACTCTGAAACTCATTCAAGTGCTTTATAACTAAGCGACCCTCCTTATATTTTAGATTTACAAGTTTCCTAATGATAAAACCCTTATTCTAAGCAGACTTTCTTTCATACATAGATGTAATGTCCGTGTTATAAAGAAGTAATTTGATAGATATTACATAGAATTAAAATAATATATACATGAAAGATTTATTATTGAATAAAAAGGTGTCCAGGTGTAGGGTAGTTAAGAAGAAGAAGGAAAAATTCGGGGGGGGGGGGGGGGGGGAGAACACCTAGATATAAATATTATGTCAGGTGTTGACGATTAGTAATTATGTGAAATTACTGAAAAGAGCAGGAAAGGCTAGAAGGTGATCCACGGGTAGCTTTAAGTGCTACATGGTGAGTTAGATTTACTTTTAGTAATTGAGATAAATATGAAATATAACAGGATGATATTTGAATTAATTATTGAATTACAATGATTGGATGATATATGAAAATTGGTTGATTGATATTATATGAATAATTAATATGTTCAAAATTTATTATATGAGAAGTAATATTAATGAAATATTGAGTTGATGAAATATATAATGAAAGGATAAATGAAATTAATGACAAGCTATGATTGATAATTTGATATGATATATGAGGAGATAAAGTAATACCCGTATTCATAAAGTAAGGGTAAAGAAGTAATTTAATAAATATGACATGAAATTAAAATAATATATATACGTGAAAGAATTATTATTGAATAAAATAATTTTCTTGAAAAAAACCTAGATGCGTGGTGGTGTAGTTACCAAGAAAAAGAAGATGAAGAAAAAGAAAAAAAAAAGGACATGCTCAGGGTGGGCAAGAAGAAAAAAAAAGAAAGAAAAAAAAGACAAAAAAAAGGTTTTCAAAAAAAAAAAAAACCAACATGTAAACACCTGGATGTCCAGGTGTCACTATTTGGTCATGCAAATGCTGCATGAGTTGCAACTCAAAAATTGTAAGCTTAGTGGAATTTTTTTTTGGGGGGGGGGGGGAGGTTGAACCGAATATGTGTGTGCGTGTGTGTGTTAATTTTTTTGTTTTATTTTGTTTTAAATCTGACCAAATCCTGTTTGGTTTTCTCCCTTCTTCAATACAAATTTCTCTCTTTCTTTAAATACTTGGGGATTGAAAAAAAAAAGCTGAAAGAGTAAAATTTTGAAACAGTTTATGCGAAAATTTTATAGAGAGTCACGGGAAGCTCTAAGAAAAACATATGGTAATAACATGAGTTTTATTTTTGAAATTTAGGATACATCAATTTTTCGGAATTCAAAGTGAGAATTTTCAAAGAGTGTGAATTATGAAGGAATTGAAGAATAAATTAGAAATTTTAACATAAATATTATGTCAGGTGTTGATAATCAACAACCGAGAAAAATTGCTGAGAGTAGCAGGAAAGGCAAAGAGGTGACCCACGGGTAACTTTAAGTGCTACGTGGTGAGTTAAATTTACTTTAAATAATCAAGATAAATATAAAATATATAGTGATAATATTAGAATAAATCATTAACTTATGATTTGGTGATAGATGAAAGTTGGTTGATAGGTATGATAGAAATAGTGGATGTGTAGAAAATTATTATATGAGAAGTAATATTATTAGAATAATGAGTCGATTTAATATCAAAAGTGATAAATGAAATTCTTGACAAGCTATAGTGAATGATTTGATATGATTTATGAGGATAAGAATTTAGTGAAATTTCTCAAATAATAATTTAAGAATAATCAGGATAGCTAGTTTTAAATTTCTGAATACATGCTTGTGTTTATTTTTTTATTCATATGCATATTCATATCCTTATTCATATGCACATGCATAAAATAAAAGAACCGGAAGGGTAATCGGTCTAAATGAAAATAAAATAACCGGGAAGATAACCGGTCTAAATGAGAATAAAAGAACCGAAAAGGCAATCGGTCTAAATGAGAATGAAAGAACCAGGAAGGCAACCGGTCTAAGATAAAAACATGTCGACATGTGGGAAGATGTTCCCAATAATAATAACATTTAACTTCACACATTGCATTTGCTTTAAATATTGATTGTTATTGCTTGATATGTTAAAGTGCTATTTATGATTGTAAATCTATTGATAGAGGAATAAGTCTCATAGAGAGATAAATATGCTAAGGAAGAATTATGGAAATATGTCTGATGAGTAACTTAAGAAGAGATTATGTAATAGGGGAATTATGAAATTGAGTAGTGATTACAGAATATTGTTATTGAATTATCTGAGGAAAAAGATGAATGAATATTGGAAGAATTTTTAGAAGTAATTAAATTATAAAATGTAACTGGGAGTATAAAATTGAATACTTCTAGTAAATATAATTCCCTGAGCTTGTGAAGCTCACTCCTCATTGTACAATGATTTCAGGTAGCTGGCAAGATAGATAGTTTGGTGAGTTGAGATTCAGACGAAGTCATTATCTGTAATCCATGTGCGTGACCATATCCTCAGACTAATGAGAAAATAAAATAAAAAATTTATTTGTAAATATTCATGCATATTATGTTGTATATAATGTTTAAGTCAAGATCAGAATGATGTATCTCCTTTGTTGAGGGTTGAGGATTGATGTAAAAATTTATATGGGTATTATTTTTATTGTTGCATATATGTGTCATGCTGGGATTTTCAAAATGTGACAGCACCGTCTCAGGGGTGGCTAACCCGGGATGGGTCATTACAATTTTGGTATCAGAGCATTAGTATTTATGATTCTATAGACTGCATAAAAAGTAAGAAAGTGGAAGATTAAAATAAATTATATTTTAATAGTCTAAGGATGACACATGGACGTGCTAAAGCTAGAGTTAGAGTTGCTGATTTGAGAGGGCGTGGTAGGCCCCCAATATTTTGACAAGTCTAGGTTAACTTTGCATCTGTGGTTCCTAAAAGGGAATGTGTTGACAGTATGATTGATATTAGCAAAGGTATAAGAGAATCTGAAGTTGAAAGAGATGAGCTAAGATAAGCTCTTACACATGCTCTTGAGAAAATGAATGTAACAAATGATAGAATTGATAGCCTACAACATAGATATGATGAACAGGCTAGGGCAGTGCCTGAGGTTGTTGTAAATCCAGTAACGGTAAATGTTAAAAAGGGAAAAAGTGAGTTTATGCACGAGATGCAAAGAGATTGTTTTGTTAGATATATTAAGTTGAATGCCTTGTTGTTTAAAGGATCTATGAATCCTTTTAAGCTTGAGTTTTGAGTGAAACATGTAGAGAGATTATTTGATATTTTACCAATGATTGACAAGAAGAGGGTCACCTTTGCTTCATTTGAGTTAGAATGAGAAGCTTTAGAATGATGAGAGGATACTCTTCCTAGGGTAAGTGCATATGTTGATAGACCCTTAACCTGGAATAGGTTTAAGGAGGCTTTCCTTGATAAATACTTTCCTTATACCTTTAGAGCCCAACAAGAGAGTGATTTTAATTATTTGAAGTAAATGTATTGACTATGACTCAGTATGATAGCAAATTTGTGGTCTTGTCAATGGTTGTACCTGATATAGTAGACCTAAAGGATGAGAAGTGTAAGATGTTCATAGATGAATTACATTTTGAGATTAAATCGAATCTAATTAACACAAGACATATGAATTATGTTACGTTGGTAAATATAACACTTCAGATTGAGAAGGATGTGATGGAATTTAGAGGTAGGAAGAGGTGTAGATTTGATAGAACCTAGAGGTTGTACCAGTATGAGTGTGCAGGGGGGAGACCACCCAGATGAATTGTTCCTTGTCATAAGGAACTGTAGTACAGAGTTAGAGGTAAGTAGGATCTATTATTTCTGTAGCTCAGAGTAATATCGGTGCGATCCTTAGATTTGGGAGACAGGTTATGGGAACTAAGAGTCATGGCAGAAGAAGTAAGTATGCCACCAAGGGGAAGTGGCAATCTGATGGACGATCAAGAGACAAAAGTTTGTTATAGATGTATTCAGATAAGATATTTATCCCAGAATTGTCAAAATTTGAAGTGCTTTATATGTAGAGAAGGTGGACATATCAATGTTGGTTGATCTTAGTGCAAGCTATTCTTTTGCATTCAGTATTCATATGAAGTTTATCGAAGTATATAAGAGTCTTTTGATGCATTATATTTTTGTTGAAGTTCCCACTAGAGATAGTGTGATAATCATAATGTTTACAAGGGTTATGTGATTCGTATTAGTGATAGAGAATCTTAAGCTGATTTATTATCTTTGAATATAGTTGATTGTTTTAGAAAGAATGTAGTGTTCAAGATATGGACATGAGGAGTTTAACTTTCAAGGAGAACATAAGATACTCTTGAACTATCTTATTTTGCTTTGACTACTAGTAGATGATTGAAGAAGGTTTGTGAGGATTATTTGGTATACATAATGGATTCTAAAAAAGAAAATAGGAAGTTAGAATAAATCTTAGTGGTGAAAGACTATTCTAATGTATTTCTTGATGAGTTGTCTAGTTGTCTCCTAGTAGGGAGATTAAATTCTCTATTGATGTGATATGAGGTTCATCACATATATCTAATAGCACTCTACTGAGTGACAATGATTATGCCCAAAGTATAATGCGGTAGTAGTAGCACAGCTTTGGGGTGTCGATTCCACAAGGAGACAAGCGATCTACAAGAGAAAGTACAAACCTTAAAACGAACGATAAAAGTTAAATGAGAGAAATTGAGTTTTGATATTGAAGTAATGTGAAGTAGTGTAAATATAATGGATAAATAACAAGGGTCCAGGAATCCTCCCTAGGTTCGCTGCCTTATTCCAATCTCAATTCAGTTGTTTTTATCTCGATTGCAAGTTTCACATCCCAAAAAAGCAATCGGCAAATATTCAATCATGCACATATATAAACCCTAATGTAATTGATATGAATTACTCTTTACTTTCGAGTTAAGCACACATGACCTATCCTATAGATTTATCAAGAAACGATAACATATCTTTAATAACAATATTTCAATAATGGACAAACCTAAAAGACAAATCTACCGGACTCAATCATACCCAAACAACATCACATAAGAAAAGCATGACTAGACTTATATGGAGAAGAAAGATACAATCACCAGATTAAGAGAAAAATCTTCTAATTAAATTAAAGAGTAACTCATACAATGTTTTGATAATAAATCCAAACTACAATTGAATCAATAATGGAAAATAAGAATGACTACACCTAGGGATTCATCCCTTCGCCTTGCTTGGAGATTAGTTGACCATGGGGGAGAATGTGTCAGCCTTCATGATGTTTTCCCCAGCCTCTGGCCTCTAATTCTTCCCCTTTTATCAAACCCTAAGTGGTCTATTTATAATACAAAGGTCCAAGGGTGTTTTGGGTCTAAGCAATCAACTAAAATCCTAATTAGGTCATAACTCGGAGAAGGGGATCGTGTGCGTGCCGCAGTTCTCACTTATGTGCGCCACGGCTCTGCCTTGTCTTTGGTTATGGAGCTTCTGGGTGCTGCGGCCTTGGCTTCTGGGCGCAGCAACTCTGTCTGATGGTGGAGTCTGGAGCTTCTGGGCACCTAGGCCTTAACTGGTATGGGCCTAGGAGGGCCTAGGCGCACACCGAAGGCTTCCTTGCCCATAAACCCTTCATCTTGTCCTTTCGGAAGCACTTCTTCACTCCGATACTCATGGAATCTTAGAGCTTTAAGAAATGATAGATTTTTCATCTCTTTTAAGCTCAAAGTACCTGAAAATGCATCGAAATAGATCAATGATCCAAGAATATCACTTTAGAGTTATTAAGGTATAAAAGTGTAATTCAAACCTCGATTAACCCTAAAATGCTAACAAATAAGTACTATTAAGATGCATTTTACGACTTTTATCATAACCCCTAACTAGCTTATTGCTAGTCCCTAGCAATTCAAACGAAAACAAGAGATGAATTCTACAGTAGGACTCAAATCAAAGTAAAGTAATGTTAGCGTTAAACCAAGAGTAATTCACCTTTTGTTTCCAAAAATCGTACATAACACACAGCTCATAGAATCATTACGTATCACCCAAGTTCAAAAGTAATCCAAACATCAATCTTAAAATTGTTATCGACTCTTAACATCCATCTTACCACAATCTATTAATCCGAACACCCGGATGATTTTATGCATAACATTCATGAATATGAGTCTTGGCCTTTAAAAACATAATAAATTGTGTGGCATCAATCACAAATCAAGCTCTATAGGCTTATTTTTTAAATCACTCTCCACTATTGTAGAAAAATCACACTACTTTGAATCAACAGGTCTTTAATAAGCTTGTAGCATTAGGCTAAGGTAAAGGTTAAGAAAGAACGGGAAGGTTTCAACAAATAAAAGAACTTAATCTTTTAGTTTTAAACACAACCTTCTTTAAGCACTAGATAACCTTACTTCAACACCCAACTCTTTTAACCATTTTTTTATAAGAGCATATCTCTTGATAAGTCGCCACTTTTCTTTTATTTTCCACTTTATTTTCCATACTTCACTTCTCTTTTTCTTTTCTCTTTTTTTTTCTTTTCTATTTTGGCATAAGATCATTCACTTCTTTCTTCTTTTTTTTTAACTTTTTTAATCTTTCCACAACCCCCAACTTATCTCCTTTAATGTACTTGGGTTATGGCAGTAATATTTTTTCATATTTCCATCCTTACACTTAAGTGTTTCCAAACAAATGTGTATAACTAAGTTCTTTTAAAAGAAGGGTAAGGATAAAATATTTTTAGGCTCATAAAGATGAGTAAATGGGCTATTGAAAGAAACAAGGCTCAAATTCTTTTTCAAGAAAAATGCTCAAACAGGTGACTAGCGATAGATATAGCAAAGGTAAGTTTGAAAGGCTCAAACGGTCCAAAAATGGCCTACATCATATCCTAAGTGGTGTGCATTCTAGGAATTCACCTCAAGTGATTATCAAATAAGTTCTAGAGCTTGTCGAGACCGCAAAAGTATTCACAAAGCATTCACACATAAAACTTCTCTAAATGTTTTAGACTAATCACTCTTACCGCAAACTAGAGTCTCAAACCAAATGAAGATTGACACTTAAATCATTCTCAAACCAAAGCAAGATTTAATTTCTTCTAAATGCTATATGCTATCTCAATTAAGTTTATATCATTGACATGTGAATTAACTCCAAGGCTTAACACAAAGCATGCTAAAAATAAACAAAAAGGGAAAATGACACCAAGCAGTTCAATGAAAGGAAGAAAATATGTTTCCTCCACCCCCAACTTAAAAATTGCATTGACCTCAATGTAAAAGAAAGAGTAAAGGAAACTCCCTTTGTAACCAAAAGTGCATAGAAGCTGAAAATTGTGCTCCACAATTTGAACTGCTTTGTATATTTGTCCCTAAAAAAGAAATATGAAGTAAATACTGGAAAACAACAAAATATTAATAATAAACAAGAAAAAGAAATATGAAAACAATAAAAGGATATGCTGTGGGGTGCCTCCCATGAGCGCTAAGTTTTACGTCTTCAGCGAGACGCTCTTATTCCCTCCTAGACAAACATGAGCTGAATGCACTAGCAACTGCTTCACTGCCAAATTTTGTGCTTATATGCTTTAAAGAGGCCTCAAGGATGTTATCAGTAACATCTGCAGATTCTGGTTCAATATATGCTCTCGTGAAACCATAGGTGTGGATTGACTCCAATGGATTAAGGTGATGGACCTTTTTCATGAGTGAGTCAATCATGTATGCCTGGTGGCTCTCGTCATTATCTTCTGATTTGTTCGTTGTCGGGATGTGTAATGACTTACCACTTAGTGTCACAATGGCATTCACATCCTTCAAAATCTTTTGTGCCATGTGTTGATCATGGGGTGTGGACTGAGCTTGAGAAGGGAACTTACCTCGCTCATTTACACTCAAGGAGCTCATCAGTTTGGACACTTGGCTCTTTAGTTCCTTATGTTCTTCAACAACCTACATAATCAAATATTCAATTCTTTCATTAGTCTAACCCTGTACCTCAATAAAAGCATGCAAAGTTTCTTCTAAAGGACTCCTAGAAGGTGTAGATGCATAATATGGTGCAGGATATGATCTATGGGGTTGTGTAGGCAGTTGGTTTTCAGATTTCTAGCTAAGATTGATGTGATTCCGCCATTCCGGATTATAGGTATCAGAGAAAGGTGAAAAAGGTTTTTTGTACATACCTAAGGCATTACATTTTTCCTTATACACCCCTCTCATCTCTGCAAATGTGGGACATTCTTAGGCGAGATGATCTACCCTGCCACATACAAAACATAGTTCAAAAGACCTTACATGATTAACTATGTGTGTTGGCTGTAAGCTCTTAGTCTTTAACACATCTAATTCTCTAGTGAGCATCTCGACCTTAACTTTTAGGTTTTCATCTTCCCTAAGATGGTAAATTCCACCACCATTTTGGTTTCCTACAAGCCGTGACCTATTTGTGCTTTCAGTAGCACTAGGTCCAGTCCAAGTGTGAGCTTTTTCAGCAAGCTCATTGAGATATTCTATGGCCTCATCGGGATCTTTTTGTAAAAATTCACCATTACACATCATCTCTACAAATTAGCGTTCTTTATATGTAAGTCCCTCATAAAAATAGCTCACTAAGTGCCAATTCTCATGCCCATGGTGATGGCATATACTCAACAACTCCTTAAATCTCTCCTAAGACTGATACAAAGTCTCACTGTTCTTTTATGCAAAGGTGGAGATTTGTCTTTTCAAAGCATTGGTCTTATGTTAAGGAAAGTATTTATTAAGGGAGACCTGAGTCATCTCAGTCCACGACCCAATAGATCGTGGTCTCAGTGAGTATAGCCAACTCTTAGCTTCATCCTTCAAAGCGAAAGGAAAGAACTTAAGTCTCATAATGTCAATGGTTGCATCTTGACTATGAAAAGTTGCAACTACTTTCTCAAACTCTCTAATGTGCACATATGGGTTTTCATTTTCCAAGCCATGAAACGTAGGGAGTAATTGTATCATCCCTGTTTTAAAGTCTTGATGGTGAGTATTGGCTGGAAACATGATGCATGATGGTGTGACTGTTCGTGTCGGGTGGAGGTAATCCTGAAGGGTCCTAGGGGGTTGATATTCATGTTCACTCATATCTTCAGGACTAGATGGACTGTCAAATAAAGGATTTAGAAAAGAATTTAATTCTGACTCTAACACAGGCCTACAAGCAAATCTACCCAAAATATCTCTATATCAGGGCATGCAATATCACAAAATAATAAAAAAATACTATAAAATGAAAGAATAAAATAAAATTAATGTAGCAAGCTAAAAGAAGGAATGAAGTTACCACTATTACAAACTGCTGAAAAGAGAAAAAAAAAACTATCTAGAATTCTTCTACCGTCATGTCTCAAGGTTGACAATCTTCCTTGTACTTAAGTGCGCCTCCTCGGTAACGGCGCCAAAATTTGATTATGCCCAAAGTATAACGTGGTAGTTCTAGCACAACTTTGGGGTGTCGATTCCACAAGGAGAAAAGTGATCTGCAAGAGAAAGTGCAAACCTTAAAAACGAACGATAAAAGTTAAAAGAGGGAAATTAAGTTTTGATATTGAAGTAATGTGAAGTAGTGTAAATATAATGGATAAATAACAAGGGTCCGAGAATCCTCCCTAGGTTTGCTGCCTTATTCAAATCTCAATTCAGTTGTTTTTATTTCGATTGCAAGTTTCACATCCCAAACAAGCAATCAGCAAATATTCAATCAAGCACATATGTAAACCCTAATGTAATTGATATGAATTAGTCTTTACTTTTGAGTTAAGCACACATGACCTACCCTATAGATTTATCAAGAAACGATAATATGTCTTTAATGACAATATTGCAGTAATGGAAAAACTTAAAATACAAATCTACCGGACTCAATCATACCCAAACAACATCACATAAGAAAAGCATGACTAGACTTATATGGAGAAGAAAGATACAATCACCGAATTAATAGAAAAATCTTCTAATTAAATTAAAGAGTAACTCATACAATGTTTTGATAATAAATCCAAACTACAATTGAATCAATAATGGAAAATAAGAGTGATTACACCTAAGGATTCATCCCTTCACCTTGCTTGGAGATTAGTTGACCATGGGGGAGAATGTTGCAGCCTTCATGATGTTTTCCTCGGCTTCCAACCTCTAATTCTTCTCTTTTTATCAAACCCTAAGTGGTCTATTTATATTACAAAGGTCCAAAGGTGTTTTGGGTTTAAACAATCAACTAAAATCCTAATTAGGTCATAAATCGGAGAAGGGGATCGTGTGCGCGCCACGGCTTTCACTTATGTGCGTCATGACCCTGCCTTATCTTTAGTTGTGGAGCTTCTGGGAGCCGCAGCCTTAGCTTCTGGGCACCACGGCTCTGTCTGATGGTGGAGTCTGGAGCTTCTGGGTGCCTAGGCCCTGACTGATATGGGCCTAGGCGCACACTGAAGGCTTCCTTGCCCATAAACCCTTCATCTTGTCCGTTCGGAAGCACTCCTTCACTCCGACACGCATGGAATCTTCGAGCTTTAAGAAATGATAGCTTTTTCATCTCTTTTAAACTTAAAGTATCTAAAAATGCACCGAAATAGATCAATGATCCAAGAATATCACTTTAGAGTTATTGTAATTCAAAACTCGATCAACCCTAAAATGCTAACAAATAAGTACTATTAAGATGCATTTTATGACTCTCATCAGACACCCACTGAGTTAAAAAACTTAAAAGTTCAAGAATTGTTAGATAAACAATTTATTTGATTTAGTGTGTTGCCATGAGGAGCCCATGTAGTGTTTGTGAAAAAGAAAGATTGAACAATGAGATTGTGTATAGACTACAGATAATTGAATAAGATAACCATTAAGAAAAAATATCCTTTACCTAGGATAGATGATTTATTTGAGAAGTTGTATAGAGCAAGGGTATTTACAAAAATAGACCTGAGATCAGGTTATCATTAATTGAGGATAGATAAGGGAAATGTGCCTAAGATTGCTTTTAGGACACGTTATGGTCATAAGTTTCTTGTGATGTCATTTGGGTTGACTAATGTTCTAGAAATATTCATGGACTTAACGAATAAAATGTTTAAATCATTTCTTGATAATCTTGTGGTTCTGTTCATTGATAACATCTTGGTGTATTCTAAGACTAAGGAAGAGCATGTAAAACATTTAGAAATTGTATTGAAGATTTTGAGGAGAGAGAGATTGTATGCTATAATTTCCTAAATGTGAATTTTGGCTGACTGAAATAACTTTCTTGGAACATGTAATATCTGGAGATGACATAACAGTTGATCCACAAAAGGTAGAGGCAATGTTAAGTTGGGAGCAACTAACTAATGTGACTGATATTAAGATCTTCCTAGGGTTAGCTGGTTATTATAGATGATTCTTTCAGAATTTTTATATTGTTGTTATACTGTTGACTAGACTAACTAGGAAAAATGTGAGATTTGTATGGTCTGGGAGTGCGAGAAAAGTTTTCAATTTTTAAAAGAGAAATTGACAACAGCTCTCGTATTGGTGCTTCCTTTTAGTGATGAAGGATTTATTGTGTATAATGATGCATCCCATCATGTGTTGGGATGTGTGTTGATGCAATATGAGAAGGTAATGGCGTGTGCTTCTAGGCAATTGAGGAATCATGAGAGAAATTACCTTACCCATGACTTAGAGTTGACTGTCATAGGGTTTACTTTAAAGATTGGAGACATCATTTGTATGGAGTCACTTGTGAGATACTCATTGATCATAAGAGTTTGACTTACTTACCTACCCAGAGAGAGTTGAATTTGAGGCAAAGATGGTGGATAGAGTTGATTAGTGACTATGATTGTACAATTCACTATCAAAAAAGGCGAAGGTGGTAGTTGATACATTGAGTAGAAAATCTATAAGAAGTTTGCTTGCTATTGAAAGTCATGATGTGTAATTGATGATAGATTAAGAGAGATAAGAATGAAGTTGAATATCAGTGATAGAGGATCATTACTAACAAATATGGTTGTATAGTCATCCATAGTAAAATGCTAGTTAGAGATGCAAGGTAGAGATGAAGAGATAGAAAAGATTAAGCATTGAGTGCTTACTAGAAAGTAATATGAGTTCAAAATTTGAAATGAGGGTATTTTGGTATTAGAACATAGGATTTGTGTTCCCAATGATGCGGAGTTGAGAAAGAAAATATTGAGAAAGGCACATGATGATGTATATTCGATGCACCCGAGTAACAATAAGATGTATAGAGGGTTGAGACAGAATTATTGGTGGTCAGGATTGATGAGGGATGTAGCTGAATATATTTTCAGATGTTTGATTTGTCTGTAAGTGAAGTTAGAGAATAAACATCCAGAAGGCTTACTACAGCCTCTCCTTGTGCTTGAATGACCATAGAAAAAAAAAAGGTGACTATGGATTTGGTTTCTGCATTTTCTCATACCCAGAGAGGTCACGATACAGTGTTAGTGATAGTAGATAAAATTTGTAAGTCATTTCAATTTCTTCCAACTAAAACAAATTAGAGTCCTAAAAATTTGGTTGACCTGTATGTAGCTAAGATATTGAGGTTGTATGGAGTACTATTGAGCATAGTGTCAAATAGAGATGCTAGAGTTACATCTTGGTTTTGGAGAGGCTTTTAGAAAGCCATGTGTACATAGTTTGAGTTTATTTCAACTTTTCATCCTCAAACAGATAAGTAGATAAAGAGAATTATTAGAGTACTAGAAGATATTTTAAGGGCAAATGTGATGAGTTTCTCAGTAAGTTGGGATGTTTACTTGGCCCTGATTGAATTTGCTTATAATAATCAATATCAAACTAGTATTGGGATGGCATCATTTGAGGCCTTATATGGCAGGAGGTGTAGAACTCCAGTATGTTGGGAAGAAGTTGGAGAGAGAAAGATATTTGGTTCACAACTGCGATGATCAAACTAGTTAGAGAGAACCATAAAGTAGCACAGAGTAGACCGAATAGCTATGCTAATAATAGGAGAAGACCTCTCGGGTTTCAAATAGGTGGTTGAGTGTATTTAAAATTATTTCAATAAAAAAAAGTGTATTGAGATTTAAACAAGAAATGACAGTTAAGTCCGAGGTATGTAGGACCTTATGAGGTTGTTGAGAAAGTTCGACTAGTCGCGAATAGCTTGGAAATGCCTCCAAAGTTGAAGCTGTTACACAATGTATTTCATGTTTCACTTTTGATAAAGTGTTTACACGATGAATCTCATAATATTTCGAGCAAAGCTGTAGAAATTCAGGAAGGTTTGACTTTTATACAAGTACCAATGAGAAATTTAAACAAAAAAGAATAAGCTTTGTGTAATAAAGTAATTCGAGTAGTTCAAGTTTTGTGACGGAATAAAGATGTTGTGGAGGTTATGTGAGAATGTGAAGCAACTATGAAGAAATATTATTCACAATTGTTTCTTGAGTTAGGTAAGGAAATTTAGGGAACGATATTTTTATAAGGTGGGTAGAATTGTAATACTCGTATTCATAAAGTAAGGGTAAAGAAGTTATTTAATAAAGATAACATTGAATTAAAATAATATGTATACGTGAAATAATTATTATTGAATAAAATAATTCTCTTGAAAAAAAACTGGACGCGTGGTGGTGTAGTTACAAAGGAAAAGAAGATAAAGAAAAAACAAAAACAAAAACAAAACGAGACATACTCAGGGTGGGAAGAAGTAAAAAAAAAAGACAAAAAAAAGACCAACACATAAACACCTGGATGTCCAGGTGTTACTATTTGGTCATGCAAATGTTGCATGAGTTACAACTCAAAAGTTGTAAGCTTAATGACAATTTTTTTTGAGGAGGGGGGGGGGGGGGGGGTTTAACCGAGTATGTGTGTGTGTGTCTATATATATATATCACTGTGTGTGTGTATAAGTTTAGTTTTTTTGTTTTATTTTGTTTTAAATCTTACCAAATCCTGTTTGGTTTTCTTTTTTCTTCAATACAAATTTCTCTCTTTCTTTAAACACTTGGAGACTGAAAGAAAGGTTGAAAGAGTAAAATTTTGAAGGGGTTTATGGGAGAATTTTATATAGAGTTACGTGAAGCTCTAAGAAAAACAGAAGGTAATAACATGAGTTTTATTTTTGAAATTTAGCATACATAAAATTTCATAGAATTCAAAGTGTGAATTTTCAAAGAGTGTGAATTATGAAGAAATTGAAGAATAAATTATAAATTTAAATATAAATATTATGTCAGGTGTTGACAATCAACAACTGGGGGAGATTGCTGAGAGGAGCATGAAAGGCAAGGAGGTGATCCACGGGTTGTGATGAGTTAGATTTACTTTAAGTAATCAAGATAAATATGAAATATATAGTGATAATATTAGAATAAATCATTAACTTATGATTTGGTAATAAATGAAAGTTGGTTGATAGGTATGATAGGAATAGTAGATGTGTAGAAAATTATTATACGAGAAGTAATATTATTAGAATAATGAGTCGATTTAATATTAAAATTGATAAATGAAATTCTTGACGAGCTATGGTGGATAATTTGATATGATTTATGAGGAGAAGAATTTAGTGGAATTTCTCAAATAATAATTTGAGAATAATCAGGATAGCTAGTTTAAATGCATGAATACATGCTTGTTTTTATTTTATTATTCGTATCATTATTCATATGCACATACATGAAATGAAAGAACTATGAGGGCAGCTGGTCTAAATGAAAATAAAAAAAACTGGGAAGGCAGCTGGTCTAAATGAGAATAAAAGAACCAGGAAGGCAGCAAGTCTAAGATAAAAACATGTTGACATATGGGAAGGTGTTCCCAATAATAATAACATTTAACTTCACGCATTGCATTTGCTTTAAATATTGATTGTTATTGCTTGATATGTTAAAGTGCTATCTATGATTGTAAATCTATTGATAGAGGAATGAGTCTCACAGAGAGACAAATATGCTAAGGAAGAATTATGGAAATATATCTGATGAGTAACTTAAGAAGAGATTGTGTAATAGGGGAATTATGAAATTGAGTAGTGATTAAAAAATATTGTTATTGAATTATTTGAGGAAAAATATGAATGAATATCGGAAGAATTTTTAGAAGTAATTAAATTATAAGATGTAACTGGGAGTATAAAATTAAATACTTCTAGTAAATTTAATTCACTAAGCTTGTGAAGCTCACTCCTCATTGTACAATGATTTCAGGTAGCAGGAGGATAGATAGCTTGGTAAGTTGAGATTCAGACGAAGTCATTATCTGTAAACCACGTGTGTGACCACATCCTCAGACTAATGAGAAAATAAAATAAAAATTTATTTGTAAATATTCATGCATATTACGTTGTATATAATGTTTAAGTCAATATCAGAGTGATGTATCTCTCCTGTTGAGGGTTGAGGGTCGATGTAAAATTTTTTATGGGTATTATTTTTATTGTTGCATATATGTGTCGTGTTGGGATTTTCAAAATGTGACAACACCATCTAGGGGGTGGCCAACCCGGGATGGGTCATTACAGATAATTTAATGAATATGATAAAAATAATAATTTTGAGAAAGAGCTGGATAGTTAAATTGAATGCTTGAATATATGCTTGTTTTCGTATTATTACTCATTTGCATAAAATAAAATATCAAGAAGACAGCTGGTCTGTTTGTTTTCATATTATTGTTCATATGCATGAAATAAAAAGAATCGGGAAGGCAGTCGGTCTAAATGAAAAACAATAAAATCGAGAAGGCAGCCGATTGAGCTGAAAATAAAAGGACCGTGAAGCAGCTAGTCTAAATGATAATAAAATAACCGGGAAGACAGCTGGTCTAGCTGAAAATAAAAGAACCGGGAAGGCAACCGGTCTAACTGAAAATAAAGAACTAGAAAAGCAGTCGGTCTAAGCTAAAATATGTCGACATGTGGGAAGACATTACCAAATGATAATATGAAATGATCTGATAATTCAAATTCATGCATTGCATTTATTTTAAATATTGATTATTATTGCTTGAGATACTAAAGTATCATTCTTGATTGTGAATTTATTGATAGACAAATGAGTTTCATAGAGAGACGAAAATGATGATGAAGAAATATGACAGTATAATATGATAAAAATTGATTTTCTTAATTAATTATATGCTGTGAACCTCATAACGAGGTAAATAATGATGTTAAATTAAAAATCTCAAGATGATTAAATATATGAGAAGAAAAATTGATATGTTTGATGATCAATTTAAAATGAGATTGATAAATGGTTGAAATTATAATAGGATGTTACTATTGATTTAAATGAGATAATAGATGAATGAATATGGGAAGATTATTTGAAAGATTGAATGATTATCTGTGAAAAAATAGATGATTTATATTAGTAAATTAGAAACGATTGAATTATAAGATGTGACTGGAAGTATATAATTGAGCACTTCTAGTAAATTTAATTCATTGAGTTTGTGAAGCACGTTCTTCATTGTTTAATAATTTCAGGAAGCGGGCAGAACATATAGATTGGTGAACTAAGATTCAGATTGAGTCATTATCTATAAGCCACATGGTCCACATCTTTAGACTAATGGAAAGAAAAAAAATATTTGTAAATATTCATGCATCATATGTTGTATATATTATTTCAGTTGAAATTTTAATAATGTAACTACCCTGTTAAGGGTTGAGGATTGATGTGTGTGTGTGTGTATATATATACACATACACACACAGAGACACCATCTCGGAGATGGCTAACCCAATATGGGTTGTTATAATAGATTCCAACTTCTTTCATAATGCAGTTGCATTAGTCTCAGTGGCTACATGATGAAATACACTCTGATCAATCCATTGTCGAATCACCCCGACAGCTTTCTTCTACAAAAGCTTCCAATCTTCATCAGTTTTTCTTTTCAGTTTAGTTCCATCACCTTCAATAGGGTCATGCATATCTCTACAGTATAACAAATTTAACATTCTAGGCTTCTAAATTGAGTAATTGGTGGCAGTGGGTTTAATCATGGAACCTAAACCAAAACTTGAATTCTCCTCCATTTTAATTCACATAATAATTTACAATCCAATCAACCAAAAGCTCTAATACCATTTTGTTGGGAAACAAAGAACTAATTTTTATCTTTGTGTGAATAAAATTGGTAAAATAGCAATACCAAATAACCACTACATAAAATAATAATCAAACCACAAAAATCAAGACACAAATTTTTATTTGGAAAACCCTTTCAATATGAAAAGAAAAAACCACAGGACCTAGTCCAAGAAAAGAATCTCCATAATAGAATAATGAGAATACAAAGTATCTTCCCTAGATCAACTAGATGATCAACAGATAATTTATCGTCACCCAAAAAGTGGATTTCAACAATAATATACTAAACAAAGATTAAATTGATCTCACTGAAACAAGTAGTAACAGAAGCAGACAAATAAACAAAATACCTCAACTTGAATCCCTTACCATGTAGAAACAATACCTAAAATCTAAGCTCAAACTGTGATGAAATCGCCCTTCAAATCGGATCAAATCAATAAACAAAAAAACAAAAAATTCTTTACTTCACAAACCTGTTCGGCGGCAGAGAAAAATAAAGAAAGAAAACTTATGTCTGTATCAAGAATAGCCTCATATATATATATATATATATATATTAAAGGCCATAAGGAAGTCACTGCTCTATTATTATTGGTGGACTCCATTTAAGAGGGACCCACACTAACACAAATCACTTGGCGATCAAAAAAATGCATCATGGTTTCGTTGGAATCAGTGTCACTAGGGGTGAGTTTGGTATTGCTGTAATGTTTTCAAAAGTACAGTGACAAAACTGTTGTGAGTCCATCACAATATAATGTTCAGTAAATTACATATCTAAAATTAATTGTGAAAATGTTGTAATTATGTAAAATATCTATATATATATATATATATATATATATATATATATATATAATTAAGATAGTGTTACTATAGTTGGAAAGAGCAATAGAGAATCTTATATATATCTATGAAAACTTCATTTAGTCAAAAGATATTTTTGAATATCCTTAATAATCATTATTTTTTTTCATGCATTTAAAAACATAGTTTATCTGCAATACCCTAGGAGTAGCTTTGAGAAATCCACGTTTTATACCACAACTTTTGCTAACACAATTAGTAGTAATTAAGTTTTATCAAATGTAAAGTTTAAATTTTTGCGATTAAAAAAAGAAGATTTTGTCATCCCATCGCAATAGCAAACGTACTCTAGATCTATATTCCGACATTGAGTTTGTCGACCTCCGCTCAGTCAATCACCTTCACACTCCCCTTGTACAGATGGAGGGGCAACCCCATTAAATTTTTACTTTTCTGCCACATTCGACCAAAACCATGTGTACTTTTACTTTTCCCCTCCCACTCCCCCTCCCCAAAAAGAATATACCTCAAGATTCGTCACCACTCTTGTGCGATAACAAGCGATTTTACCAGTTAAGTTACCATCCATTAATTAATAGTATTTGTTTTCGAGTTTTATATGATTATTCCCGATAAATAAAACTATTTTTACAACTATTACATATCCAAAAAAGAGTGTTATATTAAGAAGAATATGAGGAGGAGAAGAAGAATAAGAAGAAGAAAAATAAGAGGAATAGGAAGAAAAAGAAGAAGAAGAAAAGTAAGAAGAGGAAGAAGAAGAACAAGAAGAAGAAGAACAAGAAGAAAAAGAATAAGAGGAGGAAGAAGAAAAAGAAAAGGAGGAGGAAGATGAAGAAGAAGATGAAGAGGAAGAGGAAGAAGTTGAGGAAGAAGAAGAGGAAAAAGATGATGAAAAAGAAGAAGAAGAGGATGAAGAAGAAGAAGAAGAAGAAGAAGAAGAAGAAGAAGAAGAAGAATAAGAAGAAGAAGAAGAATAAGAAGAATAAGAAGAAGAAGGAGAAAAGTATGAAGAAGAGGGAGAAGAGGATGAAGAAGAAGGAGAAAAAGAAGAAGAAGAAGATGAAGATGAAGATGAGAAGGAAGAAGAAGATGAGGAAGAGGAATATGAGGATGAGGAAGAAGAAGAAGAGGAAAAAGAAGAGGAGGAAGAAGAAGAAGAAGATGATGATGAATAAGATGACGAAAAAGAAGAAAATGATGAAGAGGAGGAATATGAAGAGGAAGAGAAAAAGAAAGAAGAAGAGAAAGAAGAGGAAGAAAAGAGGAAGAAGAAGAGGAATAAGAAAATGAATAAGAAGAGGAAGAAGAAGAAGAAAAATAAGAAAAAGAATTCGATCATTAGCAGTATCACTTATATGAAGAGTCATCGTTTAATAATTAGATACGTGAAGGCCAAAAATTCATAAAGTAAAAAGGCCAAAAAATTAGAAACACGTGAACTAAAAGGTCCTTTAGAGGTGGTGCCTTGGAGGGACTCCCCAACGCCCAAGTTAGTCATCTGAAAGAATAATCAAAGGGTAAAAAGGCTACAGAGTTGAGTGATTTGTAAGTTGTGTGTATCTATGATAATGAAAGCCTTTTTTTATGTAAAGTATTGGAGCAAAGTCAGATTAAGAAAGTGATTAATGTTGAGTGTTATAGTAGGATTAGGGTTCCCATAGGTTGGAGTGTTCTGATATAGCTAGGGTTTCCATAGGCTGGAGTGTCCCAGTAGAATTAGGGTTTTTGATGTGATATTATAATTTTTCCCTTTGTCATATGTAACTGTCTGGCTGGTTGTTCTGTTTAGTTGGTGAAATTACTTTCTTGCCCTGGAAGGTGCCACATGTCATCGCGTTACTGGTTGGAGAATTTTCCCCTACATCATATGTCCCCCACTTCCTTGAATACAATTATTCAGTTAAGGAAGTAGAGATTCGAAATGTGTGCAAGAGGTAGTTTTGAAATTGACCTTTATGTGCTTCAGTCGCAAATGGTTAACTTCAAATACTATTGAGAACATACCAGATTTTAGCTTTCAAAAGGGTTTTTTAAACAAATTTTGCATCCTAAACAAATTCAGTTTTTAAAAATTTATTTCCAGCTTCTAATTTTTCTCAAAAACTTTTTTTTGTGTTTAATGAGCTTCTGTTTCTTGAAAACATAAATCGTTTTGAAAACTCTGTTGTAATGTATGATTTAGTTATTAACTTACTATATTGGACAAGTGTGAGTAAAGTGGCAATAGAAAGAGCAGAGAAAGATCACCTAGTGATGATCGGAGATGGAGTTAATTCCGTTAGGTTGACACGTTCAGTGAGGAAAAAGCTATATTTTATATCCACAGCTTCCTTTGTATGAACTGGCTTACAATAATCAAAACTCATCAAATTGCTCTATTACGTGGTAGATTGGATTTTTATTTTTTTGAATTTGCAAAGAGGAATAATCTGCTAAAGTATTTTTTATCTATTGTTTTCATTTCCTTTTATATCATGTGTGTGTGTTTTTTTTAATAAATTTAAAATAAAAAATTGTCGCTTTTTAATTGCGTGTTTCCATCTTTGGTTGTACGATGAGGTATAGATCTTGTTATTAATTTGTTTATCCTATTGAGAAATAGTATATGGATGATATTTGGCTTTGGAATGTTAGAAGACTTGGACTACTATGAATATGAATCTTCCAAGGAGATTACCTAGACAAGTACTAGGAATTTCAAAGGGCTTATGGTGGTCGGCTTGTAAAAGACAAAACCGAGACAAGTACGGAATACGAAATTAAATTAAATGACGGTATTGACTAAGTGAGGAAAAAAAAAGATATAATTTTTAATATCTGACTTCAATTTTTTTTTTCTTTTGCTTGTTTGCCGGGGACAAGTTTATTACACTTAACTGACCAGTAAGAAGCTTTCAGATTTTTCAATTTCTTATATATTGATTTATATTTTACGTTATGCATCTTTCTCTATTTAGGTTGTTTCTGACTTCACACAATCAAGACCTGAAAAAGTTCATAGATAGATTATAGAATGCGATGATTTTTTGCTAGAACGGGTCTAAAACATTAGTTTTAGAGCTCGAAACTTTATTGATAATTTTGATAACATTATTTTTTGGGTTCCACACTTATGTTGACATAAAATTACCATTGAAATTTCGAGCTAATATAAAATCAAATGTTTAGACCCGGTCTAACTAAGTATTTTTTTATAAAATACATACTGCACAGTGCAGTGGAATTCCCTTGAAACAACATGTTAAAGCTTTTAGGACCAAAACGTCCCAAAGATTTCAAATTTTAAAAATCAAATAGAAAGACAATAGAGTAATTTAACAAATTTGTCAATTTTATAATTTTAATCTTTGAAGACTTTTTTGTGATACCAAATCAATCTGTGATCGAAAAAATGCATCATGGTACCATTGGAATCAACGTCACTTGAGGTGAGTTTAGTATTGTTCTAGCGTTTTTTAAAATACAGTAACAAAAGTGTTGCGAGACCATCACAATATAATGTTTAATAAATTACATATCTAAAATTAACTGAGAAAGCAATATAGTTATGTAAAATATCTAAAATATGCACAATTATGATAGTGTCTCCATAGTTGCAGTTATACATATTAGCATCTCAACACACACTACATGTGTGTTGATTTGCTTTTTTAAGTGATAAAATAATATGCTAAATTATTTTTATTTTTATTTTTAATATTTTAAAACTTTTTGTGATATCAAATCAACAGTGATTGAAAAAATGCATCATGGTACCGTCGGAATTAGTGTCACTTGAGGTGAGTTTGGTATTGTTGTAGTGTTTTTAAAAATATAATGACAAAAAGTGCTGTGAGACCATCACAATATAGTGTTTGGTAAATTATATAAAATTAACTGTAAAAGTGTTATAGTTATGTAAAATATCTAAAATATTCACAATTATGTGTCCATAGTTGCAATTATATATACTAGCATCTCAACACACGTTACATGTGTGTTGATATGCTCTTTTATGCGATAAAACAATATGCTAACAATTATTTTCTTACTTGTTAGGATTTTACCTCTAAAATCTACCAACTCAAATTTTAGGCAAAAAACACAACCACAATAATTAAATACAAAAATAAAATAAAGAGCAAGAACACCAAGAATTAATATGATTCAACAACCCCTTTGTCTACATTCACTAACAAATCGACTATTTTATTAATCTTTAATTACAATTTTAGGAAGAGCAAAGTTGTCAAACTCTTACCCCGAAGTCACGGTATAACAAAAGCTCTTAACCTAGCTCTAGTTGTAAGTGTCATCTCTACTTGACAACCCAAAACCCCAATACACTTAAAGCTCTCATCCTAACTCTAATAGTAAACCCCTCTAGTTTACAATATATATGAGAATTATCAGTGTGTCTCAAAATTTTTCTAAAACCCCCTTTATATAGATGATATTTTTCTAATACTATTAGAAAAAGAACAAAAAAACATAATAAACTACTACTACTCCTCCTACTAGAATAAATAACTATAGAATAGGAAACCACTTTTCCCAAACCAATTAAAAGTCATCTTTGTGGGGAATCGAGCCAATATCCTAAAATTACCTATAAGCATACCAAGCATAATGGTCACATGATCTATTAGAAAACTTAACCTGCAAAGAAACCCTAAGAGAAAAACAATCAAGTTATAAATAATAACAATTGAAAATGTGGAGAAGATAAAAAGAAACAGAGAAAATCAACATGGATTGACGATAAGAAAGATAACAAGAGTGGAGAAGTTAAGTTTGAGTGGGATTGTAGGAGATAAAAACATGGGAGAAAGATGTAGAGAGTTGGAGTCAATTGAGTTACATAAATAACCTTATTTAAATATTTGATTTATATATTTAAGTAGGGGTTTATGGGATATTTTCAGGGGTAGACACCAAATAGAGGTTCTGGCTTTATATATATATATAGACACACACACGGAAATTTCGTTAAATCAAAAGGTAGTTTTGGATATCCATAATGGTCATTAATTTTTTTCCATTTGTTTCAAAACACATTTTATCTGCAATACCCAAGGAGTAGCTTTGAGAAATCTATATTTTGTATCACAACTTTTGATAACACGTACAATTAGTGGTAATTAAGCTTTACCAAATGCAAAGTTTAAATCTTTGTAGTTAAAAAAACAACTTTGTCATCTCACCACCATACAACGCAAAGTTTAAATCTTTGTAGTTAAAAAAACTGACTTTGTCATCCCACCGCCATACCAAATGTACTATAGATCTATATTTCGACACTGAGTTCATTGGTCTCCTCCTAGTCAGTCACTTTCACACGCCACCTATACAGACGGAGGGGCAGCCTCATTAGATCTTATACTTGTTGGCCACATTCGGCCGAAATCATGTGTGCGCTTTAAGTTTGGCCTCCCAAAAAATATATCTCAAGATTTGTTATTGTTCTTGTGCGATAACAAACGACTCTACCAGTTAAGTTAATTGACATAATTGATTAATAGTATTTGCTTTCGGGTTTTGTATGATTATTTCAAATAAATAAAATTATTTCCGCTACCATTACATATCCAAAATCAGACTATTATATTAAGAAGAAAAAAAATGGGATTCGATGATTAGCTGCATCACTTATATGGAGAGTCATCATTTAATAATTAGATACGCGAAGGCCAAAAAAATTTGATGAATTCAAAATGATGTATTTTAGATTAATGGCCCTAAGTGACTTAATTCTCCACTCTACCGTTATAATTATAATATAATAATTTTATAGTAATAATTATCATAATAATTGCAATGATAATAATTATTATAATACAAATATTTTTTTATAATTATAATAATATCAATTATTATGATAAAAATTATTATTATTCTTAATAAATTATAATTATAATTATAATTATAAAAATATATTATGGTAATTAAAATAATAATTATTATAATTATTATGATAAAAATAATGATTTAATAATAAGTATTATTTATTACTCTTATAACAGGAATTATAATAATAAAAATCATATACTAATAATAACAATAATTGTTATTATTGTGATAATAAATATAATAAATTTTAATTACGAAGATGATAATAATTATAATGATAGTAACAATTATAATTATAATAATATAACAGTATTTATAATATTATTATAATAATAGTAACAATAATATTATTTTTATAATTATAATAATATTTTAATGATAATAATCATATTTATATTATTAATAATTATAATACTAATAATAATTATTATTATGATTATTAATTATAATAATATTTCTTATAATGATTATGATAAAAATAATAATTTAATAATTATTATTTATTATTTATTATTATGATAATAGTAATTATAACAAAAAAATATAATAATTATAATAATAATAATAATTAAATTTTAAAGTTTGTAAAAAAATTATAGGTTATTAAGGAAGATGAATAGTATTAGGGTATTTTGGTAATTAAACTTTTATATCACTTTAATTCTAATCCAACAATCTTATAAACAAACATAAGATTAAGATATTATCATTTTAATCACTTCTTATTATATCATATATTAATCATAATCCTACCTAAAATTCTGTCAGTGAACATAACGGATCCTTCCAATTGATGGTAAATAAAGAAGCTAGCACAACAAGTTAGACTTTGCTTGGCTGAAAAAGTACCATTTTCAATTTATGATTGTCCAGGCGATGATAATAAGAGAGGGGCTAGAAATAAAAGCAACGAGTCCTTTCGTGTTGGAGAATGCAGTACTTTCAAGTTTGCTAAGCAACGTCTCATTCTCTTTGTCCGAACTATCTTTTATTTTTCATAATAATTTTACAAATCAAAAGGAAAAAAAAAGCAAAGGAGAAAAGAAAAACCACCCGAAAAAATATAGGAAAATGAGAGCAGAAAGACATTTAATTTGGATTCTAAGAAAAAAGAAACTAATTTTAGGGAAAATTAAAATGTTTTGAGCATGAATTGATTTTGGGTTGGATTTAAGAGAAAGCCCAACTCATTTTCTTTCGTTAGTTTGTTTTGGATGATATTGCTAAGTCCATTTATTGGGACTCGTTTTTTAATAATGAATGTTGGGCGGAGTGCCTTATTCCATTAAGTGGATACTAATACTCTTTTTTCTTCAGTTGGGGATTTAATGTTAAAGAATCTGATCTCATTTGGAAATTGGGCCAATGCTTGAGCCTGCAAAGGTACGCCCTTCTTCCTCTTACATTAACGGCATGTATCATGAATAAATATTAGTTTAAAGCTAAATTACACACATAATCCTGTGGTTTGGTTTCTTTTATAACAAACTCTGAGCTCTTTTGCAGTACATAACAAATTTTGTGGTTTGCAGTATAAGGTGGGCTTTTGTCAACTCTAATAATTCTCTATATCCAGTTTGGTATAAGATTGACCAATTTTAATACCCAATAAATTTTATAAAAGACCACTCAATAATTTTTAAGAATTTTTCATTTGCGTGCTATTTTTTTGTAGGTTTTCAATCTTTAATAGTAAAAAATAAGAAAATTATTTTTAATTGTGTCAAAAAATTCTTTTTTCTTTCTCACGGTAGATCACATTTATCTTTACATGTATACAAAAAACCAAGATCAAACTTCTTGTGTTGTTAAGTTTTTAAGACAATTTCATATATGAATAATGCTTTAAATTGTTACATTGCAAATAATTAAAACCATAAGGTTGGCTATGTACCCAAAAAAACGCACATAATTTGTTATGAAAATAGCTCAAACTATAGAGTTATGCATGTATTTTAGCCTAAATATTTATTGAGAAAATTTAATGTTAGAAATTGGGGTAAATTACAGTTTAATACCTGTCAAAAAGTAGACCTCACAGAACTCATTAAATCCTAACGGAGCATGAGGAATGTTGAAGTTGCTCCTCCTTAAATTATTTAACCTAACCCACGTGACGTATTCATACTGCTCTCTCTCTCTCTCTCTCTCTCTCTTCTCTCCATTCGATACTCAGAGAACTAAAAAATCCCCAATTTGAAACTCTAAACTAAAATTCACAAATTTCTTAACCGTAAATCGTAATTACTAGTCGTGGAAGTCGAAATCATCAGGATTTGTATGTTCAAAACTTGATTTATCAAATCATTGCAAGAATTTGGAATCGTTACCAAGTTCATCGCACTGGTGAGTCATGTTAAAGTTTTGTTATATTCTTTTGATGTTAGTCGAACGTGTTTATGGTTTCGAAACTATAACCCTTGATTTTATGATTCATGCTGAAAATACAAGAACTAATGGAACTGGGTTTTCGAGTAAAATACGAGTAAAATCACCAATTTTAATTGTAATGTAACGCCTTCATTTGCTTTTACAGGTTACAATGTACAGACAAATTAAGTTATTCTTTTTCATTGGGGATGATATAGACCCCAATTATGAAATTTACGTGGATTCAAGACACTACTACTACCTTGATTTGCTATAAGACATCTTCAGTAATTTGAGTTTGAAGTCATCGATTCTCAAAATCACATCAGGTACTGCTAGAATTATAGAATATGATGATGATATGCATATTGTGTTTAGGTATTACAGAGACAATGGTTTAGCCTCTTTTTACATTAATGAAGTAAAAGACTTAGACCCTATTGCAGTTGTGGGTCAAGCTAATATTAGGGGTATGAAACCTGATGTACCAATCAATATAGATGATTCTGATGAATCTGAAAATGAAAATAGTGAAAATATAGATGTTGAAAATGATTTGAATGATGGTGAAAGAAGTAATGGAGTAAGGGTTGAAACTAATTTCAGTGATGCAGAAACTGTTGAGACTAGTAATGTAAATATTTGGGGTTGAAACTAATGTGAATGCAGGTGAAAATATCGACAATAGTAATGTAAATGCAGGGGTTGACAATAGTAATGTAAATGTAGGGGTTGAGATATTGATGAAAATGAATATGCTGATAGTGGGGGGGGGGGGGGGGGGGGGACCACTAATGGAGTAGGTAATGATTAAAATGAATAAATGGATGAGGAAGATGATGATGAGGACTATAAGGTTGATTCAAAAAAATAAAATGATGTTTTTTCAGCATCTAATGAAGAGTGGATGGAGGGTGTAGATTATGTTTCTAATGAAGATGAAGATAGAGAAAGAGATAGTAACAGTGATGCACCTTCAGATCTTGAACTTGATGATCCTGGCTCAAATGAGTCAGGTGATGTCTATAGTGGTGATGAGCTAGAAGACAGAGGTAGAACTGAAAGAACTAGGGATTTTGGGTTATCTAGGAGATTGGGAGCGAAACTGTTTGAGCTTCAAGAAGATGGGAAAATTGTATTTGAGATTGGACATGTATTTACAAATGTTGTCCACTTCAAGGAGGTGCTAACTGATTATGGGGTTCAAGGTGGGTACAACTTTAAGAAACCCTTTAATGACACAAAGAGAGTATACACAGACGGCAATAGTGAAAATTATGCTTGGAGAATTCATTCATCAATGACTCTAGATGGAAGGACAATTATGGTGAAGACTTTAGAAAATCACCAGACTTGTATGAGAGTTAGCAAGAATCAGAATGTGAGGGTGTCATAGATAGCCAGGAAGTTAGCTTCATAACTTAAGGTTGATCCAACTATGAGTTATGACATTATGAAAAATACTTTGACAGAGAGATATGGGGTTGATGCATAGCAGATATAGCTATATAGGTCTAAAAAGAAGGTTGAGGAACAAGTTAAAGGGTCCCATGCTTCCTCATTTCGCAAACTGAGGAAGTATGGTGAGTTATTGGTTGAGAAGAACCCTATGATAGTGGTTAGGATAAAGCTACATGTGAGAATAGATATGAATGTTACTGGAATGTTCAAGAGGATATTCATATACTACAATGCATTAAAGATGGGTTTTATGAGAGGTTGTAGACCATGCCTTAGTTTAGATGGGTGTTTCCTGAAAGGTCTTTACGAAGGGATTCTACTTTCTCTCATTGCACTAGATGCTAACAAGGGCATGTTTCTAGTTGCATTTTTGTAGTTGAAATAGAAAGTAGGGATAATTGAAGATGGTTTTGTGAACATTTCACTGAATGCATTGGTCAAAGAAGCAAAGAGAGACCTTTAACTCTAATGTCAGACAAGCAAAAAGTATGTAAATATAAATGCCATGCCTATGTGTAAAGTTAAATGAAATTCTTATGTGAATCTAATGGATTTAACTGTGAATTTAACATTAATATCCTACATTTTCTTCTATATGCTTTGTCTTGTACGGACTTGAGCAAGTTGTTGCTGAGTTTTTTTCTATATGCATACCATATAAACTACGCCAGACATGTATATAAAAATTTTATATCAGAGCACCCAGGCCTAAAGTTGAGGTAAGATTTTTGGTGGGCAGCTAAAACATATCAGCATGACAATTGGTAAAAAGCAATGGATTTACTAAAAGGCCATTCTGAGATTGACTAGACTTGGTTGATAGAGGAAGAAGTCAATTGGGAAAGATCCAGATTTGACACAACATACAAGAGTCATCATATTACAAACAATCACACTGTGTCATTCAATGTTTGGGTGACTAAGTTGAGGAACAAACCAATTCAAACAATGTTGGAGATGGTGAGACTGAAGTTGATGTCAAGGCTTCATAAGAGGTATGCCACTGGTTGTACATGGGAGAGTGATGACACACCTACAATGAAGGGCAAGTTGAATAAAACACTATATGCAGTAAGATGGTGTACTCTGATATCTACTGTGAGAGATGAATACCAAGTTAATGAAGATAGGGTCATGTATACACTGGATTTTGGAAATAAAACTTACAGTTGCAACTATTGGGTATAAATGGGATTCCATGCAAGCATGCATTTAGGTGTATTACATACAAGATGGTAGATTTAGAGGACTTTTGTGATGATTAATTTCAAATCAAGAAGTATCTTGAAGCATACTCATAAATTATTTATCTATTTCTTGAGGTGGACTTCACTCCTTCCACTGTAAATGCAGATATATAACCCCCTCCACTAAGAAGGATATCTAGAAGGCCAAGGAAAAATATAAGAAAAGATGATGGTGAATCCACTGTTAAGAAGAGATCATGCACAATGAGATGTCGTGTGTGCTCACAATTTGATCACAACTCAAGAACATGCCAAAAAGATATTACTAGGAAGAAAAAGAGAAAGAATAGAACAACCAATGAGCAGGTAATATGTATAGACCTACTGTATATTCATTATTTGAATTAATTTCTTACTTATCTTGTACTGACTTAAAACATAATTTATGAAGAATCAAAGGGGGAGGGTGGACTCACAAGTTGAAAATCTTGAAATTGGATCAACTTCTATGCCTTCTTCATCAACAAGATCTGCTACATCAACAAGACCTGCTCCATTAACAAGACATCATCGTTCTCATTCTAGAAGAGGAAGAAGAAATAAAAGAGGTAGTGGAAAGGGGATATATAGATCTGATGATGCTTGTAGTAATGGTTCAGTTAGAGGGAGAGGTATAGGAGATAAGATTGATGGATCTGCTGCTGTTGGTACTGTGAGAGGACGAGGCAAAGAAAAGAGAAGGGATGAATCTATTGGTGATGCTAGTTCTAACAGTGGTAGGGGCAGAGGAGGGGGAGGGATGAATTTGTTGGTGGTGCTGGTTCTAACAGTGGTAAGGGTAGAGGAAGGGGGATGGATGAATCTGTTGGTGGTATTGGTTCTAGCAGTGACAGGGTTAAAGAAAGGGGGATTAATGAATCTATTGGTAGTGCTGGTTCTAGTGCTGGCTGGGGCAGAGGAGCAAAGAGGGATAGATCAGAGATTAAGTCTAGGGGTAGTTTTCAAGGATCTGGCAGAGGTGTTAAAGAAAGGGGAGTTAACTATGGTGTTGGTGAAATAGGGTTTGGATCTATTGGGGTATCTAGGTCAGGTGGTGGGAGGGGTGCTATTGATAAAGGCAAAAGAAATGATGCATATGTCCCAAAAGAAAAGTATGTGTATAAACCTACCCTGCCAAACTATCCAGTAAGTATGTGGTGTATTTGATTTCAATGTAATTGTTCTGTTTATTTTTTAATGTGGTATGGATATGGTGTAAATGTGGTGGTTGTGTGCTTTGAATTTATTATATATGACTAACCTATCATTGGTTGTGCAGTTTGTTATAAGAACCAAATAATCTCAAGCTACAAGTGGAGTGACAAGCCACAACTCCACTATCAACAATAATGGAACTCAGCAGAATAGAAACAACTAGTTCATGCACAGTAAAAGCATTAGCAGAGTAGAAAATACAGTTTCATTTTGTAATTTCGAGGATTCCATACCTTATTGATGATATGTAATTTTTTCGGATATGTAGTTTTTTTTAGGGTTTCATACCTATTGATGATATGTAATTTTTTTAAGGTTTCATACCCTGTTGATGATACGTAATTTTTTGGATATGAAGAATACCCCATTGATGGCAGAATGTATATGCACTAGATATTTGAACAGAGGGTGATTTGCATATGCACAATCTAATTTACTAAACTTATTTAATCAACTTTGATGTGCATACTTCCAGTGTTCTGTTGTGTTGTGTGCTTTTTAGGCCACTTTTTTTCATTTGCTTTTTCTTGTTTCGAGATAGTGCACATAGGGACCATGAAATGAATTCAAGTTGCTTTCGAAATGCTCATTCATTACTTTAACCAAAAAATTACAAGAGAAGTTAGTAGAATAACAACAAGACATAGTTTTCACTGATTTAGCAACAAACCAAACACTAGAACAAACACAACAATATTACAAACAAGAGTAGCAACTAGTAGAATTTTATTTTCTCCAACAACATCTTTTAAAGAAATCAATATTCCATATAATCTTTTGAAATCTTCCCTCAAACTTTGAATTTCTTGTTGTAAATCTGAGATGGATGAATGTATAGCAGCAACTGAATTGTTTGAAGTCAATGCAGGAAGAGATAAATTTGTGGGTAAATACCAGCCCAAAAATCCACAGCTCTTGTCGTCACAGCAATAGTAGAGCTTGTTATTTTTTTTTTGGGTCAGATTCAGAAATCCTCAATAAGGCTTTTCGGCCATATTTACACCATTCATTTAAGAATTTCAAATCAATAACACTGTCATTGCAACTTGAAGAAGACATTCTCTGCTCTGCCCCTAAAATATTAGCAGCACATAAAGGATCAAATGAATCTAATTTGCAACTAAATACTACTCTAAAGCACACAATAAACAACAATAAAACCTGAAATTTTATTAGATTGAAATTGGAAATTATTTTGAATTTCCTTAAATCCAATAAATTTGTGTTGAAACCCGAAAATTACATTTTGAAACTCATGCAACCGAAAATCCAAAACTAAATGGAAAGAGGATAAGGAAGAAAGATGATGAAACATACCTGGGTTTGGGAACCCGAAATCGCACAATGAAGAGTGACAAGGATGAAAGGCTGATGATGAAGAAGAATGGTTTTGCAATGTGGGGAAAAAAGTGTCGTTGAATAGAAATGTTGGGAAGAAATGAGAGGCTTTGAGAAGAAATGAGAGAGATGTTGGGAAGAGAAAGAGAGGTTCTGTAGTATTGACTGAAGCTTTGGGAAAGAAGAGTGAAACTGCATAGCTTTAATTAATTTCATCTAAGGGTATTAAGGGGTTTTAAAAACTTTTTATGATGTGGCCTAACATTTTACTAAAGTTTTAACGCTTGACTAATGGGTTCAGTAACAGAGGTATGCTTCTATAATGTTGCTCATAGATCTCAGGTATGAAATAATTATTTCAAAATTAAAAAATTATTGAAAAGTTACACGTACCCCTTTATTTCTTTTCCTTCTATTCCCCTCAATCCAAACACATATTTAATTATTCTGCTTAAGGTGGAGGACTCCAAGAACAACCTTAAAATTCATCCAAGTTTCACAATCAATATTGATTTCACTACTTGAGAAACAACTTCGTTCCAATATCCCTTTTATATATGGGTAATTTTCAACAACACTCCAAGAATTTTGGGTCTTGGTACTTTACTCCATTAACTTTTAATTTTTTCACATAACATTAGGGGTGTTCAAACGGTCGAAACGATCGGTTAAAAATTTTAACAAACATTTTCAGTACAAATTTTTTGTAATCATTTCGACTGATTTGAAAAAATGTGACCAACCTCTATCAATTAAGATTGATTCAGTAGGTTTCAGTCGATTAATTCGGTTAATGGACTCTAATTATAGGTTTAATGTTTCCATACATACCAAATGCAAGTCAGAAAAAGCCCCTGCTTTCCAGAAACTAACCATTAATTATTATTCAATCTATTCAAGTAAAATTATTAACATTAAATACCATAAGTTTTATGGAAGCAAAGATCTTCATCTCTGTTTGCAATATTCCATTTCCTCCCAGCATATCTCCACCATAGAATAATCAGGACAAGATGGTGCTTCAGCATCATCACATACCTCTTTTTTTCTAACTCTTTGTGAACTTGTGAATGTGATGTCGAAGTGCTTGTTGGTGACAATCGACGGTCGTAAAAAATTTGAGATGAACGACGAGATGAGGGTCGAGGAGTTATGAAAGAGAGAGACGAACAAACTACTAGAGGGAGAAGAATCAGAGAAGAGAGGTTGACACTGTATTACAAAAGAGAAGAAAAAAAACAAATCTTGTTGAATGAACAAAAAAGTATAACTTGGCTCATATATACAAGAAGCCTAAACCAATAGAAACAAGCCGCCTGGACTCCAGCTAATATACAATTGTACCAGCTGGCATAACAAACTAACAAAAATAGTTTCTATATCAGTAAAACTAATAACAGAAAACTCTGTCTTAATACAACTGTACCAGCTGGCATAAAAAACTAACAAAATGGTTTCTATATCGGTAAAACTAAAAACAGAAAACTCTGTCTTAATACACTGAGACCTAAGTGTTTAGGGGTTAGTTGGTTTTGGGTTAAGGGTGAGGCGTGATAGGGGGTTGGGGTGTTCTGGAGTGGGAGGAAGAAGAATTTATATAGTTAGGATTTGGGGGTTAAAATTATAATTTTAGTTTCATTAAGTATTATAAAATAAAGGAAGAAATCTGAAAATCCTGGAGCAACTGCTGGCTAGAGTGCGATCGAGCGCACTCCTCTGTGCGATCGAGTGCACATGCGATCGTTCGCACACATGAAGGATCGAGCGCAGCACATGCGATCGAGTGCAAGATGTATGCGATCGAGCGCACATATACGGGTGTGAACAGTAAAACAATAAAACCAGTTTTGGAAATAAAGGAAGTTTTGCGTTTTTGGAAATTAGGGTTTCCAGAGCCTGCTAGGAATACTCAAGCACTATAAATACACCTGTAAAGCACACACAAATCATTTGATGCCTTCTTTTATCTTTCAATCTTCTTTTAAGTTTTTGTTTAGTTTTAGGTCGGGAGGCCGGAGGCCGTCGAGCTCGAAGAAAGAGATTGTGGAGACGAATTGACGACTCTTCTCCATAATATTTTCGGGTTTCTTCTTTCCTTTTTATTTTATTATGTGTAATTAAATTCTTAGTAGGGCTTGGTTGAAGTCCTAATTATGTTTACTCAATAAATTTAGTATTGGCGCATTTGCAATATTTATGTTGTGTTGCTTAACTTGATTAATACCTACTTTTATTTAAATTCCTCATATGTATATGTCTGATCAATATGTGCATGTGGTATTGACTTGTTAGTTAGATCAATTTGGATGACCAAGTCCTGGGTCTGACATTAGTAACAAAAGATATTCACACCAGATTCTTGGGTTAATCAACATGGGAAACCGGGAGTAGATACCATGCCCTAGGTCCCGTGTGGTTGTCGATTTCCATAAATCCTATACTCTCTTAAGGAACAACTCAACATACACCATGCTGAATCCCTTAAGAAAAAGAAGAATTAGAGTAGATACCATGCCTAACTCGTTGCTTAGGGAAATCAATAGCTTAAAGAGTAGATATCGTGCCCTTAGGTTGACAAACATTAGGTATACATGGCATGATTAAATCATTGGCATACTGTTATATTGTGGTAGCATAATTAGTAGTGGATATCAAGTCCCTGCGCCTTTATCTTTATTATTTTATCTTTATCAAAATCAACTCTTTTATTATTTCTATCTTTTTACATTGCGAATATAATTCTAAAACGAAATTCACCAATCCCTGTGGAGATGATCTTGCTTTCGTACACTATACTACTAAGTTGACCTTGTGCACTTGCAAGTAAAACGAGCACGATTATTTACTTATTTATTTAGGTATATAAATGCGCAACAAGTTTTTGGCACCGTTGCTGGGGATTGTGCTAAATTTCTTTTTGGAATTATTTTCATTTCATTTTATTTTATTTTATTCTGTTCTGTTTTATTTTTATCAAAAATCAGATTTATTCCTTCTTTTCGTTTTCTATTTTTGTTCAGGTGTGCAGGGGAGGAGTTTCTGTCCTCATTGTGATCGAGCGCACTCTTTTGTGCGACCGAGCGCAAGCCCAGTGTGATCGATCGCTGTTCTTGGTGCGATCGAGCGCAAAAGCTCCAGAAAGTACCCGAGAAGCAGTACTAAAACTGCTACACTAAAGTTTTTTTTTCAACTAATTCATTCGAAGGAGAAGCGCCAATGGTGGAAGCTAGTTATGTTTATCTAAATACTATGGAGAGGAAGCTGGATATGCTCATAAACACCATGACTACTCAAAACATCTCACCTATTCCGCGAGCCAAACCACTCCAGGTATGTGCTATATGTTCTCGTTTTAATCACACTTCTGAAACTTGCCCTTTATATTTATAAGCAGATCAAGAGCAAGCAAATTATGAAGGACCGCACAATGCATATACAAGTACCTACAATCCTGGATGGCAGCACCACCCCAATCTTTCATGGAGCAATAATCACAATGCTTTGAATCTTCAAAGACAGCAAAGAAACTTCCAACCAGCAGCACAACCAGTGCCGAAATCAGAAAATAGTGACCTAGAGAGTCTTGTAAAGTAATTGACCACTCAACAACAACAACTAATGACAACATTGATGACTTCACTAGATCAGCAAAAACAAACCATTGCCAGGCATGAGCAAGCTATTCAAAGACTCGAGGTTCAAATGGGGGAATTGGTTAAGGAGCTAAATGAAAGAAAGCAATGTGAATTTCCAGTCCAAACAATACATACTCTAAGTGTTGTTGAGAAAGAATTTCCAACCCAAACAATACCTACTCCAGGTGTTGTTGAGAACACCTTGCAGGTCCATCACGTTGATCCATTAGAAACTACTCTTACCTATAGTGTCACAAGATCAGATATCAAGCCCGAGTTTAAGGATGTTATTGATGACATCATCAAAACTTTGCACCTCCTTAAGGCCTCTCCAAAGCATCCAAGTAAGTACACCAATCCATTTGAAATTTTTGGGCCTACTAATACTATTTTTTCCCATTTTCTTATCCAGGCACCAAATGTGGAGTTGAAGCAATTGCCGAAGTACTTACCTTATGCTTATATGGAAGAGAATAAGACACTTCCTATGATAGCTACTGTAAATCTTAGTTTTGGGGAAAAATAAGGCTTGGTCCGGCTGAAGATGTTAAACTTAGCATTCATGGAAGGCACCCTAGACTTATCCTTTTTATTTTGTTTATATTTATATTTCCATATTTAGTATTTATATTTCTTATTTTCCGGAACAATGTTTATTTTTCTTTGTCAGGTACTCAGTGCGTGCATCCAGTTCAAGTTTGGGGGCGTGTCATAAGCAAAACAAGCAACCTAGTTCTCCATACCCCTGGTCAGATCTTTCCATGCCACACACATTGGGGACAATGTGTATTTTAAGTTTGGAGGTAGTGGGAGATACTAGATACTATCACACACGCACTTGAAACACATGCACACACCAAGTCCCAGTTTTTTTTTTTTAGGAAGATAAATGCATGTTCTTTTGGTAAACAAAATTTTTGGTTGATTTAAAAATTTGATAACACTTCATTAGTAAGCTTAAAAACTAGAACACATAGTCTTGTTTTAGGAATTTTACAAAGTTAAGTTAACTACCTCAAGGCACCTAAGAATTCACACGTTTGCTTTAAAATTGCACGAGCACATTTAGCACGCATTTGTGTGGGGTATGACATATAATTCTTTTGTATATGTTTCCATAACCTAATCTGTAATCGGATAACTTGTTGAAAGAACCCTTTGGCATAAGAAAAATAAAGAAAAATATGTTCATCATGCAAAAAGAAAATCAAAAAGCTTCCAAAAAATCAACTTTCCACTGAGTAACTGGGCATCTTGCCTCAGTAAGCATTGAGTGTTCACGTCAAAAGGTAGAAGTTTCATTAAGAAGTATTAAAAACCTGTTAAGTTCCGTAGCCTTTTTTGCTCGAACTAATAAGTCCTTAGGGGTGTCTTCACACCTAATGCCCTAAAACCATCTGGTTTGGGAGTCATTGGCTAAACACTCATTACAAGGGTCAAATAAAAAGCTCGATGGATCTCAACACGGCAAAAAAATCGCATGCTAAAAGAAAAAAGGAAAAAAAAGCAAGTATTATGCCATTTTGTTCTCTTTAATAAGAAATTCGATGAAAGTTTGGGCACCGAAACACTATCCACTAAAATTATATGGAAACCTCATCTCATTTGTGCTAAGTTATCACACACAAATCAAACTTGTGATGCCTTAAGCCAACCTTAGGTAAGTAACATAAAGCTTTTGAAAGTCCTTTTGCAATCCAAAAATGTGTTTTTATTATAAGCTTACTCATGAACAGTTATCATGGTTTTATGTACAACCCAAATTTTTGAGTATCATGGAAATAAATTTATCTTTAATTTTGTTCTTCATTTAGTTTTAGTTTTGTATTGCTATGGGACTAGCAATATATAAGTTTGGGGGTATGATAGGTGCTTAAATATTCATATTTAAGCCCTCTTATTTACATTTGTTAGGTCCTTAGTTATGTTAATTTAGTTTATTTTACTTCATTTGTGTGTTTCACATGTTTTTATAGGGTCTTGGGGAAAAAGAAGCACTTTTGGCACTTAAAGGAAGAAGCCTGGAAGTCCTGGAGCAGCTTTTGGTCATAGTGCGATCGATCGCACTACTGCATGCGATCATTCACACACATGAAGGATCGAGCGTAGCACATGTGATCGAGCGCACATGTACAAGCGTGAATAGTAAAACAACAGAACCAGTTTTGGAAATAAATGAAGTTTTGCGTTTTTGGAAATTAGGGTTTCCAGAGCCTGCTAAGAATACTCAAGCACTATAAATACACCTGTAAAGTACACACAAATCATTGGATGCATTCTTTTATCTTTTAATCTTCTTTTAAGTTTTAGTTTAGTTTTAGGTCGGGAGGCCAGACGAGCCCAAAGGAAGAGATTGTGGAGATGAATTAACGACTCTTCTCCATAATGTTTTCGGGTTTCTTCTTTCCTTTTTATTTTATTATATGTAATTAAATTCTTAGTAGGGCTTGGTTGAAGCCCTAATTATGTTTACTCAATAAATTTAGTATTGGTGCATTTGCGATATTTATGTTGTGTTGCTTAACTTGATTAATACCTACTTTTATTTAAATTTCTCATATGTATATGTCTGATCAATATGTGCATGTGGCATGGACTTGTTAGTTAGATCAATTTGGATGACCAAGTCCTGGGTCTGACATTAGTAACAAAAGATATTCACACCGGATTCTTGGGTTAATCAACATGGGAAACCGAGAGTAGATACCATGCCCTAGGTCCTGTGTGGTTATCGATTTCCACAGATCCTATGCTTTCTTAAGGAACAACTCAGCATACACCATGCTGAATCCTTTAAGAAAGAGAAGAGTTAGAGTAGATACCATACCTAACTCGTTGTTTAGGGAAATCAATAGCTTGCCCTTAGGTTGACAAACATTAGGTATACATGGCATGATTAAAGCATTGGCATACTGTTATATTATGATAGCATAATTAGTGGTGGATATCAAGTCCCTACGCCTTTATCTTTATTATTTTATCTTTATCAAAATCAATTCTTTTATTATTTCTATCTTTTTACATTGCGAATATAATTCTAAAACGAAATTCACCAATCCCTATGGAGATGATCTTGCTTTCGCACACTATACTACTAAGTTGACCTTATACACTTGCAAGTAAAACGAGTGCGATTATTTACTTATTTATTTAGGTATATAAACGCGCAACACAGACTGACAAAATCCTTCTTCAATCAAAACACTAGAAAACTTAGCATACCACTGCCTTGATGCTTGTTTTAAACCATATAACTACTTGTTAAGCTTACAAACAACATTAACAGGTAATTATTTCTCCCTTTTATGACTGTACCTTTAAGGAATAGTCATATAAACTTCCTCTGATAGATTACCATGGAGAAATGCGTTATTAACATCCAACTAATGTAAAGACCAACCATGAATGGAAGCTAAAAGCAAGCAAACGCTTCACGGTAACAAACTTTGATACAGGAGCAAATGTGTCAAAAAAATCAACTATCTCTTGTTAATTGTATCCTTTGGCAACGAGTCTAGCTTTGTGTCTTTCTACAGTCTCATATGCTCGAAACTTGAGTTTATAAACCCATTTACATCCCACAATGTGTTGTCCAGCAGGTAAGGAGACAATAGACCATGTATTGTTAAGCTCTAATGCCTGTAACTCATCAGCCATAGCTTTATCCCACTCAGAAATACCAGAAGCTTGTGAAAAAGACTCAGGTTCAGATGTGCTAAAGATGGACATAACAACAGCTTTAAATCCCCCTTTAAGTTTCCCATAACAAAGGAAATTTGAAAAAATGAGCTTCAGAAGAATTATGTAGCACAGAACCACTATGATAGGCCTGTAAATAGCTAGGCTTTTTAACAGTGCGTTGTCATCTAGCAGAAAAAAGAGCAGAAATATCTGTAAAATGAGCTGAAATTGCAGGAACAACAAGTTCTATAGACTTAGGAACAATAGAAATCTCATAATTAAGTGAAATATTATCAAGAATAGGTAAAGGAAGAGCACTGTTTGGAAACAAGGAAGTAATATCTGCATAGGAAATCTTAACAGCCAAAGGAAAAACTGTATCATGAAACACAACATCACGAGATGCAAAAGTCTTGTTACACTCTAAATCTAGAAGCTTATATGCTTTCATCCCAAAAGGATAACCAATAAGGATACAAGCCCGAGATCTAGGTGAAAACTTGTCTCGTTTACTCAACAAAGTTGAAGCATAGCATAGACAACCAAACGAATGCAAGTGACTATAAGAAGGAGACTTGTGATTCAGCACTTCAAAAGGAGTTTTTAAATTCAAAACAGGAGATGGCAGTCTATTCATAAGATGAGCAGCAGTTAAAATAGTATCACTCCAACAGAATAGAGGAATACTTGACTGGAACAAAAGAGCACGAGCTATATTTAGGAAATGCTGGTGTTTACGCTCAATAACTGAGTTTTGCTGTGGCCTCTCAACACAAGATCGATCGTCTACAAACCCTTTAGAATTATAAAATTGAGCAAGATCTAACTCCTTAGCATTATCTAAATGAACCCCTTTTATATGCTTCCCATATTGTGTCTTAATCATTATAAAAAAAATCTGGAATCACCTTCTGAACTTCAGCTTTGGTATGTAGAAAAAAAACCCAAGTATATCTCAAGGCATTATCAAAAATGGTTAGAAAATATCTAAAACCTTCATTGGACATAACCTGAAAAGGGCCCCATAAATCAACATGAATAAGATCAAAAGGCAATGCTGAAAGTTTGTTATTAGAAGTAAAAGCCAAACGTCTTTGCTTTGCAACAGGACAAACATTATAAAAAAACTTTTTACTACTTCTAAAATTGAAAACAAGAGTCTTATCTGTATTTTGGGAAATCAAACAAGAAGGATATCCTAGACAATAATGCCATAATGTCTCAGTGGACAAAACTAAGGAAACATTACAAGCAACATTAGAACTAGAAGACTTTTGATAAAGATCTGGAATACTGAGATGATAGAGATGCCCTACTCTTTTAGTCGTCCCAATCTTCAAGCCATGAATATCCTGAATCACACAACCATCATCATGAAAGATTAAAGAGCAATAAAGACTCATTTTGAGTGAACTAACAGATAAGAAGTTGTATCTGAAAGAAGGAACATAAAGAACTTTGGATAGAAATAATGAATGAGATAACCGAACTGAGTGTATCTTAGAAATTGTTGCAGCATGTCCAGTAGGTAGAACAACAAAAGTAGAAGTATAATTGTTATCAAAAGAATCAAACTTTGGATAGAACTAATGAATGAGATAACCGAACTAATCCTATCTTAGAAATTGTTGCAGTATGTCCAGTAGGTAGAACAACAAAAGTAGAAATATAATTGTAATCAAAAGAATCAAACAAACTCAAGTCATGACATACGTGATGAGTGGAACCTGAGTCAATAATCTAAACATTATCTGATATAAGAAAAGAAATACCACTAAAATTGGACACTACAGGTTGCTGTTCTTGAGCATCATGAGAAATCCCTTGCAACTGAGTACTCAACAAAGATATCAAATGTTGATATTGATTAGCAATCAAAGCATGTAAATGAGGATTATTACTAAGATTCTAATTGTTCTCAGGATAAACTTTAGCCTCAGGAACAAAACTGGTCTGATTAGTTTGGGGCTTTGAATATCCTGACTGGTTTGAGTACCCTGAATGACTACTTGTTTGCCCTTTAGAAAAATCTCTAGAATGACCTTTTGGTTTAAAACCAAGTGGATATCCATGTATCTTATAGCATTTATCTACTGTGTGACCAAAGAAATCACAATGCGTACAAATTGGCTTGTCATTCTTTCCCTTATTGGCATTGTAATTGCTACTAGCTACTCCATAAGAAGCTGAAATAGGAGGCGAAACCAGAGAAATTCATGGATTGCTGCCTTTCTTCTTGTATAACTAGGGAAAAAGCTTTTTTAATCGGAGGCAATGGATCACTCATTAGGATTTGAGCCCTAATCTGAATAAAGGACTTATTTAAACCCATAAGGAACTGTAACATATAGTCTTCATGTTGATATTCTGTCAAACTCTTCATTCCTCCACAATGACATACTGGTGCAGGTCTAAAATCACATAATTCATCCCAAAAAATCTTAAGTTTGGTGAAATAGGTACTAACATCATTTGAACCTTGTGTGAGAGCATGTATTTGTTGCTTCGATTGAAAAATCCTAGGACAGTTGCTCTGATTAAACTGATCATGTCAATCAACCCACATACTTTCAGTATCACAAACATACATTATACTATCTGCTATGTCCTTACAAAGAGCATTCAAGATCCATGACATAACCATGTTATTACAACGAGATCGGAAATTGTGTAGATTATCACCAATTTCTGGTTTAGCAATTGATCCATCAACAAATCCAATTTTGTTCTTAGCAATAAGAGTTATTACCATAAAACGATGCCAAGAGTTATAGTTCCTACCTGCCAAAGGACTCGAAACCAAGCTTAGACCTGGATGATCACCATTTGAGATAGAAAGGGTTGTTTGAATCTTCATGGACACGATCAATAGGATCAAAGACTAAAAAAGAATTTTCTTTATTCTGATTACCGCCATTGTTACCTCCTCGAGCTCCTCCTCCATGAGCCATTGAAGATCAACAAGAACAAATAAAGAAAAACAAAGAACAAAGATCAATGAGAATAAACAAAATCGTAATTTCTGCAATTCGCAGCTGAGCAAAAATTGTACTATGATACCATATTACAGTAGAGAAGAAAAGAAACAAATCTCGTTGAATGAACAAAAAGGTACAAGCTGGCTCTTATATACAAGAAGCCTAAACCAATAGAAACAAGCCACCTGGACTCCAGCTAATATACAATTGTACCAGCTGGCATAACAAACTAATAAAAATGGTTTCTATATCAGTAAAACTAATAACAGAAAACTCTGTCTTAATACAACTGCACCAGCTGGCATAACAAACTAACAAAATGGTTTTATATCAGTAAAACTAATAATAGAAAACTCTGTCTTAATACACTGAGACCTAAGTGTTTAGGGGTTGGGTGGTTTTGGGTTAAGGGTGAGGCATGATGGGGGGTTGGGGTGTTCTGGAGTGGGAGGAAGAAGAATTTATATAGTTAGGGTTTGGGGGTTAAAATTATAATTTTAGTTTCATTAACTATTATAAAATAAAAATGAAATAATTTTTTTAGCAAACTTTCAAGTTAAGGGGTTCAAACCATTGACCATGTAATAAAAAAAAATCAAGAGTGGCAACTAATCGTGATGTTAAAAATATGAAGAAAATAATTTATATTGTGATGTTTAATCGGTTAAATGATCAATATGATTAAAAAAATTGATCGTTATCTGACCGATTAATCGATAAACATTGTTCGGCTAACCGATCGGCTACTGAAAAATTATTTTAACCAAACCGTTTTGCTCAAAATAATTCAAAATAGTTGGTTAATCGGTTTTAACCGAATAATGAACACCTTTACGTAACATCATGGATTTTTTTCAATGATAAAATGGTATTATGGGCCAACTTGTGTGCACTGTACTAAGTTCACTTCCTTGGATGAGTCATCCACGCCCGGCCTAACTAATCTGCAAAGAAAATCTTTATGGTCTGGCCACTCGTAAGTATGAGGATTGGAACCAATGATCTTGTGGTTATTCTTTAAAGTCTCTGCTATGTCATCAACACTACGGTGGTTAAACCTTGGGCTTTTTTTCAATTGATAATGTTACATTTCACCCTAGATTCCGTTATATCAATTCTTTACTGGTTTGGATAATATCATAAACCTGCTTTTTTAATCTTTTTTTTAAAATATTGAGAAATCTTATTTCAAGATTTCTGATCATTTGAGGAGCTTATATGGTTGGATATATAATTTATTCTATGATCCGTTTAGTTAATAAACTGAGTCAAGGTATGAAATCGTAGAATATCAGGATCTACTGAATTATGTGCAAAAATTGAAAACTCATGGAGTGAAGCTATAATTTACCTTTTTTTTTTTGTTTTCTTGAAAACTCAATCTGTTTTCATCTTTCTTTGAAGCTTAAATATTTGGAAATGAATAAAAAATATTATTTACAGTACTTATTTTCAAATTTGATTCAAATTTGTCAATTAGAGTGCTTTAATATTAACTACATTTTCGTTCTCAACCTTATATCTAAAATTTTGAAGTGAAAATCAAAATAATGAATGAGGAACTAATAAAACTTCTAAGTTTTAGGCAACTATGTCAAAAATACTACTAGAAAACATAATTATTAGGATAGTTGAAGAAATTGATTTGAAAAATTCAACTAATCCTGCAACAAACTAAGAAAGTGCTCGATTGAAAATAACACACAGATGCAATGAACAACCTCCAAATTCTATGAGAATGACATCCATATGGAAAGTAATCATGGTTAACCCCACCTTCTAAATCTAGTCTTATTTTTTTTCACTAAACCAAACCTAGTCATTGATTAGGTATGAATTATAAACACTTGTATCCTTAAATTTTTTATTTATTTATTAATGTGTAAGATCAACTCAATTTTAGATTGTTGACTCAAAGAAAACTTTGGTAATCAATTATTTAGCTCTACTGAAAAATATTACTATACCACCCACCTCCAAGCTAGGAGAGACCTAGTGGGTATGAACTATAAGCTTTTTGTCTTTTAATATTTTAGAAGACAAAAAATATATATATATACATTAAAAGACAATTTTTTCTTTATATATAGAAAAATCAAAATTAACTGTGTATATAGCTACTCGTTAAATAGATGACCGAGTACAATAATTGAATTTGGATTCAAACAGAAAATTTACTGTACAACTTTAAAATGCCTCCAAATACTTTTAAAATTAAAACTGAATCTTAAAAAGTAAGAAATGAAAATCACAATAATACGAGTGAAATAATAAATATTTTGTGGAATAACCAAAATGTCATATTTTTTGTCCTCATATCTACCAATGGCCCAACCATAAGGATTTTTCTTACCTATTAGTATAATGATAATGACCTGCTTTTGACTCATAAGAATGTTAAATTGATCTGTGATAACAACAAAAATTGATAACCTGCATTAAATAATATCTTACAAATGCCGCATATGTACAAAATGCGTCCCAAGTCCTAACTCCTAAACAGTGAAGAAGAAATGCAGTCCATTAGCAACGACTTCATTAAAACAGATGTTGACTTCCTATTGCCTAGGTGTATGGCTGTGATCATTTGGAAGGTCATTGTATAGGTTACTTGCAATATAGGGATACCAAAAGATTCTGGTAGTTATGTCCCACAAATGGATACCTTTAAGATAATCTCTGCTAAAATACCTCCCCTTTCATTTAAAACTTTGTTCTTTTTTTGCGGATTGATGGATTTCCTTATGTGGGTTTAGTCTCTTTAAACGGTGGGCATTGAGTAATTTTTGCTTAATTAGAGATTGATTTGCGGTCATCATAGAATTCTAGTAAAAGACTTGAATGAAATTGGTCTTATTTGATTTTTCTGTTAATTTACTCTCCATTAAATCCACCATTTATACTTCTTATTATTGAGCATTGGGTTTTAATTTGGTCTCCTCACCCCTCAATGCTGGCAGCAACGACGCTGGAGGTAAGGTGGTGCGATGGCACTAGAGCAAGAATGGCGAAGGGTTGAGTTTTCATCATATGAGGTGATTAATTGTGGTGAAGCGGCCGCACCTAGGTTGCATGAAAGGAGAAGGACAAGGACGGTGGTAGTGCGATGGAGATAGTGGTAGTTTCATGACCGTGCTAGAGAGATGAAAGAGTTTCTTTTTGTTTCCTTTTCTTCTCCTTTTGGTCACTGTAGCCATGAATGGGAGGAGAGATGGAGGTTAAGGGTAAGTTGTACGGTCGAGATGGTGCACCGAAATTGGAGGAGCGACATTTTTTATTTTTGCTTTTTGAATGTTTTATGACTGCAGAGAAGAGAAGAAAAGAAAAGGGTTAGGGATGCTAATTTATTTATAATTTTCGAAAATGCCCTTGATAGAGCAATGAGGAGACAAAATTGTCCATGTCTTGACCGCTTGTGTGCCCTGCACATGTACACTCAACGAGACAATTAAACAAACTTCTACAGTTGACAGAAGTTTTTATTGATGTTGAAGATGTATATGGTCAATGAAGTAAATTAAAATCTCAAGGATTGATTGATTTATTTGATAAATTTTGAGGATGAAAATAAATTTTTCTCTTTTAATTTAACAAATATGGAGTATATGTTACTGTTATTATATTTATACAAGATAAAAAAATATATATTAAAGCTTCCCTATCAATGATTACATTAAGACAATTTGCTTTCTTTTTCTTGTATAATTATAGAATCTTATTTTATTTATTTATTTATTCATAATTTTAGAATTTAATATTAGATTCACCTTTTTTTGGTTAACCATATTTAATTCTATGGTTAAATTCATATGTATCTGAGTTGCGAGTAATCATCATTCGAGTTTTTTTGTTCATAATCTAAGTGCATGGCTACTTGATGCTTACAACTTGGATCAAAAGCATTGACGAACGGATTAAAGTTTGCCGATAATAAGTATGACCTCATCAATTTAATGCTTACACACCAAAAACTTTTATTAAAGTTTACAACTTCCATCTCATTTTGCATGTCATGATAAAGGTAAAAATTCTTTTTAAAATTGGTTTGTCAAAACTTAAATTTATAAAATACTTTTTAAAAATAAAAATTACTTTCAAAAATCAAATGTGACACATAAAATAAAACAAACCAAAACCCTTTAATATGGCTTAGTGATAAAAACATTGATGTTGTGGGAGACTCAGCTTCAAAAAGTGAAAACAACAAAATTTGATGGAATTTCGGTGGATTTGTCGAAGGGGGACAGTGTCAAAGGTTCCGGGCGTTAGATTCTTCCTTCACCCATGTGTTGAATATTAGATATTCATTGGGTAAGGGGTTAAGGCTATGACTCTATCGCTCAGAGAGAGGTCTAATATTTTTTGTCTAGGTTTTTTAGGCATTGATTTTTCAACTAATAAGAGCTCTCGTGGTCTTGCCTTGGAGGTTATGGGCATTAAATTCCTCATGAACTTTCATTTACCATTCATGATTTTACTTAAAATACCTTTCAAAGTCTTTTTATATTCGATGATTGCTTCTTCTTTTTTCCCACAAAAGTAACTTTTCAAATTTGATTTGATAACACATTATTTAAATTTGATTTAAGTTATTATCGTGACAATTAAAAAAATATGAATTATAGACATGAACATATCATTCATGTCCCAACGCATTAAAAATGATTGGTTAAAACAATGTCAATTTTGTATTTACATGAGAGGTTATGATTCTTTCAATTTTGATACGAATTTTTTGAATTCAAATTCTTTAAATTTTGAATCGAAACTTTTAAATTAATTTTAATTTTTTAATTATTTTAGATGGATAAATTGAAATCTTAAAGAAAACAAAGCATAGATACCTTGCTTCACAGCACCTAAAATTAGAAAAATTCTTTTCCTCCCCAACCATTATCTACCCATTTAAATATCTCTATTAATTTAATATACAAGCACTTCATTCAGAAAGGGAACAAAAATGAAAGCACAAGCTCCAATTAATAATCTACACGCACCACAACGACCCTGAAGAGCCAACAAACATTTGACCAAATCACTCTCCTCTGCTCAACTGAAAACAAACTTCCCCATCAATGGGGTAAAGCAAACACCCAAAATTCATGCGTACCTGAAACCATTGAGAGAGAAATTGAAAATTGCAAAACACACCCATTAAAGAAAACACCCATCTGAATCTTCCCATATTGCTTTTTATTCTTCTTAACACAGTAGTACTCAATCAATCAAATAGTGTATATAGAGAAAGAGAAAAGAGGAAAAATAAGAAGAGTGTTCTGTTGTTTATGGTTTTTAGTTTCTAGTTAAATTGCTACATGTTTATGAGGAGTAAAGGTAATAACTGTACACGTAGTTGCAATCCTGGGAAAGTCAGGGGAGTATTTGTTCGAGGGTATCTTCGATTGCATCCATGAGATCACATCGGCTCTCACTTTCGCTAGAATGAGCGATTCTGCTTACAGAGTGGAAACCACTTCCCGTCTCGCTCAATGGAGGATCGAGAATCTTGCTTCCTGTACTTACCGCAAATCCGACCCATTCAAGATCGGAAAGTGGAATTGGTATATGTAATTTTACAAATTTTCCTATTCGAATAATTTCAGCTTCTTGCTTGTGTTTCAAGTTTCTCAATATAATACTCCATATGTTTTCCTTGTTAATTTCCTTTTCGATGAATTAAGCGTTTATATATGTTGGATGAGTATGATGATGATAATTAAAACTTGGTTGTTTTGTTTGGTAGCTGAGAAAATTGAGGAAATGGAAGGAAAGTTGAAGTACCCTTTATTGTATTGTTGAAAATTTGTGTGTTTTTATTAGGATAAATGGATAATGAAGGGTTTTTTAAACCTTTTTTTTGTTTGAATTTGAAGGCATTTATCGGTGGAGAAGAACAAGTTGTTATTCATTAAATTATATCCAGAGATATCGAATGTAACAAGAGACAATCCCCCAATTGCCTCATTCGTTATTCGAGTGGTCTGTTCTACAGGTGATCGCAAGGCTTTGACTCATCCAGGTACATTTTATTATAAATTAATAAGTGGAGTACTTATTAAGGGCTGATTTTGATTTTAGGACATAATTCACTTCAGAGCTCTTGAGGGTGTCAAATAATTTGATTTCAGAATTCAGCACCTTATCATTTACCTTGATTTACTAAAATTATACATTATCTAAAGAACAGAGTATTGTATTAGTCATATTTTTTTTCTTTTCAATTTAAACTTGGGTGACCACTGACCAGACATGATTTATCTTTAAACCTGTGAATTTAAACTTTTTTGTCATTATTGTTTTCTATTTTCTTCATGCATGCGTTCCTGATTTTTTTTAACATTCTTCAAACAAACAAAGGAGTGTAATAATCAAGCTAATGGTAATTTTCTTTCTAGTCTTGTCTCCACTGATTTCCTTTTGTTTATAAATGCAGAAATAACAGACAGAAATTTAAAGAATAACGACGATTTTGTTTGGCCAATTGAGGTTCCATTAACTGGGAAATTCATCATTGACGTTGAATTCCTTGATCTGAAGACTGCATCTCCAGACGTAAGCATCTGCCTTCTATATCTTTATTGTAAAATCTATATTAGCTTATAAGGATAATCTCGCCCATTGCCCCCCCCCCCCCCCCCCCCCCCCCCCCCTCCTCTCAAACTCTCTACCAGTCATCCATGTGATCTCTAAACTATCAAGGGTACCAACCACCGACTGATGTGGCAGGTAAAGGCATTGGCTTTGTAGGAGACCCAAGTTCAAGACATGATAGGCAGCAAAATTGATGGATTTTCAGTAGAGTTGCTACATAGTGATGGTTCCAGGAAACCCGGGTAATCATGGGTTCTCCCTCGCAAATGAGCTGGAGACTAGATTTTCGGTGGGGTTGAGGTCAAGCTATGACTCAATCCGTCTGAGAGAGCACCTGCAATCCCTATTGTCCAGGCCTCTCCTAACATCGGTTCCCCAACAGATAGGGACTCTCATAATCACACCCAAAGACAGTTGTCACATCGATTGCCCCCTCCTATCTTTTTTCAAGGAAAAAAACTATCAAGGCTACAATCTCAATGGTGGCTTATCACAACTTTCACATAAATGTATAAGCCATAGTCTGTGTGGTAACTACTGCTGATGAAACAGAAATAATCTAAAAACTCAATATTTAGCAAACAGTAAAAGTTTTTTGAGTGCCGCCATCTCAATGATGGCTTATCACAATTTTTCCCATAAATTTATAACCCATAGTCTGTGTGGTAACTACTGCTGATGAAACAGAGATAATATAAAAACTCAATATTTAGCAAACAGCAAAAGTATTTTGACTGCCATACCTAAATTAACAATTACTAGTATGATTTGTCAATATACAGGGTGGAGAAGCTTGCTCCATCTGGACTGAAGGATTCCCTCAAAAACAATCAAATGCAACGGCTCTTGCATCCCTTGGTCGAATGCTAACAGAAAGCATCCACACAGACATCATAATTAGTGGTTCTGATGGAAGCATAGGAGCTCATCGTGCCATTCTTGCCGCAAGATCACCTGTTTTCCACAGCATGTTTTCACATGACCTGAAAGAGAAAGAACTGTCGGCAATAAACATCTCTGACATGTCCATCGAAGCTTGCCAGGCTTTTCTCAGTTACATTTATGGGAATATCCAACAAACAGAATTTATCACCTACAGACTGGAACTTCTCCATGCAGCTGATAAGTATGATATATCTGACTTGAAAGAGGCATGCCATGAGAGTCTTCTAGAAGATATTGATACGAACAACGTACTAGAGAGGCTTCAAAATGCATCTCTATATCAACTGCCAAAACTTAAGACCAGCTGCATGCGGTATCTTGTGAAGTTTGGTAAAATATATGACATCCGAGATGATTTCAATGCCTTCTTGCAATCTGCAGACAGAGATCTGATAGCTGAAATCTTCCATGAAGTTCTCAATGCTTGGAAAGGGTTCTAATATTCTGCCCGAATTAGAAAAGAATGGAAAGTGTGCTAAATCAGTGCTATTTAATGTCCATGAAAATGGGTTGTTATGAATTTCTAGTGTGCATGATTTTTATGAAGATAATTCATTTGTTCAGATGGAATTTGTTTATGGCTTCATGTACATAAAATATACTCCTATTAGTTTTTCATGACAGAGATCAGATGTTATCCTTGTAACTTGTAAGGATAAAAAAGAAAACTTGTGAATTTATGATTATTTGGAATGAAATGTCACTGATTTACTATTTCAATGTTATATTTTAAGATCTTTTCCTTCGATTAATTTTATTTATATTGTGTTGAGCACAAGATCTACATCCTCCAATATGCCACACTTACAAGAAATCGATTATCATCAAAATCATGTTTCAGAACTTCATTTTTTGAATGGCCTGGGTATAGATACTATGTCAATCTAGTTTATACAAAACATGAGTGCTCTTACTTGCAGATACCTATTCCTTCACATCAAACATGCAGTTTTTACATGAACAATCAAAGAAATGAAAGCATGAATGCAATTCACACTTCCGAAAAGAACATGAGTTGGTTATATAGTCAACAATTGGGCAAATACATCAACATACGTTGTCAAGAGTTGACACTGAAATTTAACTATCAGTTTCTAATCTCTTAAGGATGGTTTTCAAGCATAGGTTTGACAATTGTAGTCACCCAAGATTAATTGAACTGTTCATTTTGCTGTTGAAGCTTATTAGAGGAGAAGTTCTTACTTGGCACAGATTCACTTAGTCCATGAAAAATACATGGCATAAATGTATCTCACTATTAAATGGTACAAGAAAAAAAAAAATATATATTTTATTTTCATTGAAAAGTGAGATGGACCCTCATGCCATATATTCCTATACTAGATAGTGACTAGATTTTCAATTGATTTGATCACGTACAAAGTATCAACTACCAAGAACAAATAAAATCCAACTTCACATTGGAAAGAACACACAAAACATGCTGATTCATGTCATGGCAATTAACTTTGTTTCTAGTACCCATTTGACAAATGGTGAAAGCAATAAACCCGTCTTAAGGGAAATTATTCAGCTACAGACAATTTCCTTTTAAAGAGCTGCATTGTTCAATAAGTGGAATAACCTTATTAAAACAGAATCAGAACCAAAGAGCATTAATGAAAAATGACGAAGCAAAGAGTGGGAATTTCGTAACTGTACTTATAACTTGAGCAGATTACGTCACAGGAATATGAGTAAAGTGAAACAGAATTGATATTAACTTTACTAATAAACTAAGGTCCCATTGGCTTTGCTGTTGAGATACACTGATAGAGGATTAAACTGCACCTTTATTAAGGATGTGCTAAAAGCAAAACGAAGGTTAAAAAACTTTAAAATCTGATCCAAAACTTGAACAAAAATATTGAGATATCATCAAAGTTTTGAATATTTGTTGAGGTACGATGATAGAGAAATAAAATTCTAATAATAGCAAAGATAGCCAACATATAAATTGAAATCTTTAGCAATGACAAAACTGGAATGCAACGACAATTGTATCCTCCGGTTAAAATTGGAAATACTATACATGTCCATTATTATACAAAATTTTTAATATGCAGAGTTAAAAAGTGTCCAACTTCATAATAATCCCCAATCCTGTAAGCAACTAACAACTCAAATGAGCACAAACTCTGCATCATATCAAGTGATAGTATCAATTGTGAGATCGATTGCCGTCCGTGAGACTTAAATAAGTTTAGTGATAGAGCACTGGTTTACAGGCTCTGGTTTCTACTAATTGTAAGCTAGTGGACAACTTCTAATGGGGGGAGAATAGAGAGGGAGAAGAAGATTGAAGATAGAAAAAGAACCGGTTTATTCATTAATGCCTCAACTATGGATTATATTTCCTTTAGTTCAATGTCTTAGTCTAGCATCCGTTTACAGCTACACTCAAGAACATCAACTACTATAGTAATTAACTCCTAACAACCTTGTAACAGAAACTAACCCCTAACAACCTTGTAACATAATGAACTACTTCTTGGTTGCCTTTTTTAGCCGCCTTAGAGGACATAGTCGCTGGTCCATTTAGAAGCTTTTCTTACCCTTCTAGGGACTGCTGCTCTCCTTGAGTTGCTTTCTTCAGTTGTCCTTTGCTCCTTTGGTAGTTGTGCTCCTGCTATTGCTATCAGTTCTGTTTGTAGTGTTATAGGTTCCCGAGTAATGTGAGCTGAGTTCCTATCATTTCTTCCCCCATCAAAAATCACCTTGTCCTCAAGGTGTAAGTAAAGATAAAGGTGAGAGGAATCTTGGAGGTTTTCCCAAGAATTTTCCTCAAGAGCTAAACCTTGCAACTGCACTAGAACTTGGTTAACTGGGTTGTTGTTGATGAGGATGGTCCTTCGATTAATTATTGCCATAGGACAGCTAACAGGCTGATTACCTACAACTAGTGGGGGTAAAGGGACAACCATATCAGTAGGATCTCCATGTAATTTCCTGAGCAGTGAAACATGGAATATAGGGTGGATTCTGCTAGTAGAAGGTAATGCCAGTTTGTAGGCAACTTGCCCTATTTTTTGAACAACTTGGAAAGGGCCATAGAATCTCTTGCTCAACTTATGATGTACCCTATAAGCTATTGAGTGTTGTCTGTAAGTTTGCAGCTCAAGAACAACCCAGTCAGGTGTAGAGAATGAAACATCAGTTCTATTATTTGCAAAGTGCTTCATTCTGTTTTGAGCAATCTCCAAATTCTTCTATGACTGAGCCAGAATTGCCTCCTTGGTAGATAGTTCTTGATCCAAAGCTTCAATTTGAGATAAACCTCTGATTTAATGAATGAGTGTAGGAGGGGGTCTATCATAGATGGCTTGGAAAAGAGTCATTTTGATTGCAGTATGGTAGGAGGTATTGTACCAGCATTCTGCCCATAGCAGGAACTTGGACCACATAGTAGGTTGTTCATGAGCAAATGATCTAAGATATTGCTCCAAGTATTTGTTGAGGACTTTAGATTGACCATATGTTTGAGGATGGTAAGTAGAGCTCATGTCAAGCCTTGTACCACCGATTTGAAGAGATTTTGCCAAAAGTTACTCTGGAAAACTAAATCTCTATCAGATATAATAGATCTAAGGATGCCATGAACTGTGTGCCTTTGAGAACTTGGTAAATTAGTGATGAAATCCATTGTAATATCCTCCCATATTTGAGTGGGAATTGATAATGATTGTAATAAACCAACTGGTTTAGTAGTAAGATACTTGGTCTTCTGGCATGTCACACTATTTGAAGTAATTTTTTACATCAGTTATCATGCATATTGCCACTGTGCAAGGCTTGTTGTAATGTAACCAACTCAGGATTGGTGAGGTGCTCCTACTGCAATTGGTGTAGAAATTCAAAGATATGAGAGGTCAAAGTTGACAGGTATTGCAGGTCAGAACTCTTAGGGCTCAAGTCCTTAGGTACATTGATTTCAAATTTTCTAGACAAAGCATGAACTGATGCATTATCCTTGCCAGGTTTGTAGACAATAGTGTATTGGTATCCTAACAATTTACTAAGGTAGCGATGTTGTTCTGGAGTGTGAATGACTTGATCCATTAGATGTTTGAGACTTCTGTGATCAATTTTAACGATGAATTCTTTGTCCAACAGATAGTTCCTCCACTTGAGTACAACTTGGGTGATGGCAAATAATTCCTTGACACAAGTTGAAGCTGCAAACATTCTAGTAGAAGCAGCAGCCGAATGGTAGGACTCTTTCTTCAACAGATCTGTTAATGGGGCAACTATAGTGGATTATTATTTTGGATCTTAAGAATATTACCATTAGGATATTTTCCATGTTTTAGGAATATGTTTGGATAATAAAGTGGGCCATGGTCTAAAGAACTAAGTAAGCCTATAAAAGGTTGTCCACCATGTTACAATGGCCATGGGACCAGTCTGAGACTAACATGAAGTCCAAATAAGATGCAAAGCCCATAAAAAAAATTGGGTTCTCTCTACCTGTCTTTGTTAACAAATAATAACATGAAGTCCAAATTAGACAAGAATATGGATCAAATAAACAAAAGTAAAATGAAAGAACATTTTTTTGGCATAAAAATATGACCATATAAATTGGATTCTGTCTTGAGAAGTTCGAAGTTCATCTAATCACTCTCTTTGGTTAAATCCAAGCAGTTCTGAACAAGTAATAACTTGATTAGTAAAGCTTAATGGGTAAAAATTATGTATACGATATATCTTTGGTCGAGCCGATGGCATACCTCACAAAAATAGAAGATATAACCGTTAAATCAAGTTTATAATCAGTTGAAATTTTTAGTTTTTGTAACATTGTCATTCAGAACTAATGCTTTGAGAGGTATATATCATAAAATTAAAAAAAAATTAAATTTTATAAAATATTTAATCCATATATTACAAAAAAAAAAAAATTGAATAATAACTTACATGAATCACATAAAATTATTTAATACATTACAAATATATATCGCTAGATATTCTTTGATTAGTTTGCTTTGTTTTGGATATAATAGTACTGTCAAGTGTTAGAAACCCTAACATGAAATTATTTATGTAAAGAACATGTATTATTCTTAACATGATATAATTAAATAATAAATTATAAAATAACTCATATAAAATTATTTAAAATTAAAATAACAATCATTAAAAGAAGTCACAATATTATTACTTAGTTAATATATAAAAGAAAGTCAACAATTTATAATGAATATGGAAAATATTTATCTATAACAAAAACAAACAAAACAGAGGAAAACATGAGCTTTTTATTTATTGAAGCAATGTTATATACAAGTAGTAGAATGATTGATTTGATTATAATTAATATAAGCACGTACTATATTATTACTCATACAAAAATTGACAATACTAAAACAATCTTTCTAAAGGGAGAGAAATAACCATTATATAAATAAGATAAATAACTCATACGTTATAGAGCTTGAGCGTGAGACTTTGTAGTTTCAAGGTTTCAATCTTTACCATTAGGTTAAAACCTCATCGGCAAAAACATGAGATTTCAAACTTTAAACAATAATTTTATTAAAATTTTTCAATCAAGTAATTGAACAAACAACCGAATCATTAGTTTTTGGTAGCTTTGTAGAGTATTGCCGTATTGGTGGTTTTCCTTTGGCCAAACATTTTTTTTTTATAATAAAAGGATTTCATTCATCAAGAAGAATTAAGCATAGAAATATTTGCGTATACAAATATCGAAGTAGAATCTAGCACTTCTTCCATCCAAAACATACATTCCTAAAAAGAAATAGACAAACGAGCAAGTTCATAGGCAATCTTGTTGGCTCCCCTAAAATGAATGACACCATTGGCACTCACTAAAGCAATGCGTCTATTGCTTAGCTTCTGTAATAAAGTTCCCAAAGCTTTTCCTCGAAGGCTTCTTAGAAAGAAGGGCTGAAATCACCATACTTGAATAGCTCTCATCAATGATATTAATTTCGAAAGCTAGATTCCCAAGAGGATTTCAAACCTTCCACTACTACTTTGACCTCCACCATTGTCACTTCATGGAAAAGAGGATATGATGCCAACATTGATTCAAACTCCTACCCCATTTCATCTCTTATAATGGAACAAATCCCCATTCGAGCATGACAAAAGAAAACCACATCATCGACATTCAATTTTACCAAATCCAGATGAGGCGTCCACCACATAGCCAAGGATAGAGTCACACCTCTACCATGACAGTTCTTCTGTAGCGCTGCTTTATTAAACTCAATCAACATATCACTGGCCATAGCAAGTGTTAAAGAGAAGACCACATGTGAGGTGGACAAAGGTGGCCATGTGAATGAACAATAGTGTTCATGTGAATGAACAATAGTGTTCTTGAAGCCTATAAATTGGCTTTCATTTGCAATCTAGATACACACCAAGATTAGAGTATTTAGAGAGAGCTTGAGAGAAAAGCCCAAGAGAAAAAATATAATTGGGTGTGGGTTGTGAGTTGTAAGTGCTATAAACACTTTGTATTTTTTCTCCCTTCAGTAAAAACGATCTGCAGCAGGTCCGGAGACATAGGTACAATTGGCCGAACTCTGTTATCAAATTTTGTGTGTGTGTTATTTCCGCTGTTATTTCGCATTCTCACTAATATGGTTTTATAGGGAAATCTGCGTAATTTCCCAACAACTGGTATCAGAGTGTTTGGTGGTGAATTCTGTCAGCTTTCTGGGAGGTTACTATTCATATGAATAGTGAATTTCATGAGTAGTGAAATTTTGTTGGCGGTACCGGTCCATTGGAAACGGTGTTCTAATACACGGAGGTTCGCAGAAATAGTTTGAAACGATCTAGAGAAAGTCAGATTCTAATGGGAGCGATGGCCACAGACGAAGGGAATATGAGACTTGAGAAGTTCAATGGTGCAGATTTCGAGTTTTGGAAAATGCAGATAGAGGATTATCTGTATCAAAGAAATTTGTATCAACCTCTCTCTGGAAAGAAGCCAGAAACTATGAAGGATGAAGACTGGGCTCTTCTCGACAGACAAGCCCTCGGAGTTATCCGATTAACGTTATCCCGCAA